>CM037036.1:27468846-27501045 GCA_020882235.1 Schizaphis graminum
AAAAAAGCAAATTCAAACATTTAAGTAAAAGTTTCAAGATTTTACGTTTAGTAATTTTTAAAAAATAACAAAAATCGAAAATTATTTAGTAGTAAAACGTTATTTTACACGTGTATTTTTGATTTCAAATTAAAATTAAAACTTTAAACACTCGTAAAATTTTTTAAATTGAATAATTATCAAACTTTTTTATAATTATTCTAAGCATAACTTATGGACAGCATAGCATTAAATTTTCAATTCTTAGCATTTGATAGAAAAATATTTATACATTTTTAACTACCAAATAGTGAAAAATATTCATGATTTTGACGAATTTTTGTCAATATTTGAATTTCAAATGCTAATAAAAAAAAATTGTGCCTATGTATTTTTGTAATTTTTGAATGAGAGTTAGAACAAGTTATGTGGACCCTTTAATTAAATTTTCAAGTAATTTGACCCAGCTAAATTTTTTTTATCAACAATTATAAAAAAAAAATAAAAAAAAATTGATTATTTCAATTGTCTATAAATAGCTCAAAAAAAATCAAAATATTTTGAAAATCAAATCATGTAAAGAAAATGGCAATCTAAATAACTGGTAAAATTTTCAAGTGTTTATGACTTATACTGTTTGAATAACAACAAATATCAAATATCGTTTGAGGCTAAACCGTTATTTAACGCGGTTTTGTAAAAATTTAAATTTCAAACACTCATAAAAATTTTTTGTCTGAATCTGGTCGAGTTTTTTTTACAGATAATTGAAAAAAAATTTAGGGAGAACCTTGTACCAAATTTTCAAAACTTAGTTATAAAAGAAAAAAATTTTACGATTTTTCAACCACAAAATTACTTGCAAATTTTCGCAATTTTGACATATTTCGTATAAATTCGAACTTTTAGCACTTATAAAAAAAAATTGTGACTAACGATTTCGGATTTTTTTTTATCACTTTAAGAACAATTTATAAGAAACCTTGTATTAAATTTTCAAGATTTTCTGGCCGGCCAAAAAAATTTTATCGTTATTTTAAAAAAAAATACTAAAAAAAATTAAAAATTTCAATTGTCTATAAATAGCTCAAAAAAAGTCAAAATTCTTTGAAAATTTAACTGTATATAGATAACACTAATATAAACATTTGGTGAAAATTTCAAGTGTTTACATCGATTAGTTTTTGAGTTATAGTAAAATAAAAATTTCGATTTTTCGAAAACTGTTTTTGCGTAAAAATTCCCGTTTTTCTGTCATTTTTTTATTGTTTTTCTCGATTTTTTTGAAAACTGTTGGAAAATGTTTACTTTTCACCTCTATAATGCACCAAGGATATCCACTTTGCCATCGGAAACCACCCCCAAAGTTTGAAATTGAAGCATTATTTCGACTAGTTATGCTGTACACAGACACAAAAACAAAAAAAAAAACAAAAAAAAAAAAAAAAAAAAACACACATCATTGTAAAATCAATACATTCATCACTCCGTTCAGAATCTAAAACTAAAATTTGTGTACCTATCTTTGAATATTTTTTATATGTTTCTACTTATATGTATAATTATAAAAGGAGTACCTATTTTTCTTTTACTATATAAACATAATTTACAATATACTTACTTGATTATTATTTTATAGTTGATAATTATTGTGTTATTAATTATTTTTAAGTTATATATAATAATATACAGAACAATTATTCAATCTCATATTTGAAGAAAAATGCAATTATTAGAAGGGCACCCACTGCTACTACACCACTGCTATATTGTTTTATTTGACATATTCAAAGTCATGGATTAATAGTAGGAATTTTATTTTTGTTTTAGTCTTATCAAATGAATGTCAACGATCCAATGATAAAAATAATTTGGATACCAATGATAAAAATAATTTGGATACTATAATTTTGCAGTGCGACAATAACTATAATGATTTTCAATTATGTAATACAATTAACAATAATGACGATTTTGAAGATCTCCAACTAGTGAATAATTATAGTAATACTTATATTTTTTGTATTTTAACTTTACAATAATGGTCTATGTGAACTCTGATCCATATATAGTGAATAACCTTCTATAAAAATCATAATATTAAATACTGATATATATAGTATTATGTATATCTATATATAAATGTAAACAATAATAGCACAGTAGTACCCATTAAATCTAATATATAATATACATTTTATTTTTAAATTATTTAAATTATTTTTAAATTTTAGTTGAAAATGTTGATACCACACTAAACAGTAATTTAAATAACATTCAAACTTCATTCAATTCAAAGAATCGCAATAGCAATTGCAATAATTATATTGACGAAAGAACAATAGGAGAATCATCAGGTATTTCATTTTTTTTATGTATATATATATTATATAAAAATATAAAATATTATATTATATGTATATAAACAAACTTAGTAAACCAAAATACAAAAAGTATTAGAATTGAGTATATATATCGTTTATATTGTACAATATATACATATAATTATTATTAGCTATATATGAAGTGTATTTCTTAATCATTTTTATCTTAAATGGACTTATAATTTTTGAAAAATAAAATGTATATTCAATAGAAACAAGTAATCATCATTATAACTGTTGCTACGTGCTCTGATGTCCTATACCCATAAATTAATACATAAAGGGGGCAATACATTGTAGGTTTGACTATTAACATAACGATCGCCCATATACACCAATAAAAGATGTAGAAATGAACATACTACCGAATAATGTGAGGTGTGTAGCAACCACACTAAAACCCGCAGAACAGGGAAACGAATAAACCATAAAATACACGATAATATGTAATATAATTTTAATCATATTGCAATATAATTTTAATCATATTGCGAGTTCCAAGAACTCGGAAACAGCGCTTGTGGTTAGCCACCTGCATGTGGGCGGATGGTCACCGGACGTCATCATCGCACGCGCATCCTCTGAAATGAGTAATAGCGAGAGAAGTGAATGACCTGATTACGAATAGGCCAGAAGGGACCTGGGTAGGAGATCAGGGGACACTGACTATATAAGGGGGCCCAGAAGAGGACTCCCGCAGACGTGATTTTCCAGAGCTAGAGCAAGCACCTTCACGTCACTTTACACCAGAAATCGTTCATTTGGACTTAGTCTATTTTTCAATTAGTTTAATTATTTGAACTTAGAACATTTTCGAGCAGTTTAATAAACACTTAGAAATATTTTGTCTATATTATTTCATCACAACCTATATCATTTTCGACAAGCTGTTGGCACGTTACAAATTTGGCGCAGTCGGTAGGATTCTTTCAAGAAGAATTCTTTGGACGAATTTATTATTTTTTTTTAAAATAAAAAAATAGTTTTTTTCAACTTCGAAATTTTTTCGAAATATTGGAAAAATTTTTCAACGAAGAATTCGAGAGGCAGATCAATCACGATTCACTGTTGAAGAGGACAACTGATCACTGTCAACTTCAGCGACTCTGAGAAAGAATCATACGCGTAGCGAGCCAACCGATTCAAAGTCGTCAAAAAAATTCAACAATCAGAAATGGAAGCAGCAACTCAAGCCGTCGTAGTGTGAGTTATAATTTTTTTTTTGTAATGTAAAATAATTATTAAGTGCTAGCTCTGATCCGTCTCCTTTGGAATTAATATTCCATCGTAAAATTTTTTATTGTGAAGGTGTATATATATTCTCCCCGTAAAATAAAATAATAAATTTTTAACAATCAATAATAATTTTTCTAATTAAAAATAATTAAATAAACATTAAAATAAAAAATTAATTAAAATAATTTTTTTTAAGTTGGAATTTTTACAAGTAAATAAATGAAATAAATTAAACAATTTAATAAATAATAAGTTATAAAATAATAATTTTTATAATACTTAGGAATTTTTTCAAGTTCCGATTTTTGTGTTTAAATAAATAAATTAAATTAAATTAAATATTAAAGAATAAAATAAAGGAAATTTAAATAAGTAATAATTAATAAATAAAATATTTTATTGAAATAAAATAATAGCAACCAGTTATAAAAATAATTAATAAATAATAGCGACATAGAAAATTTTTCTAACAGTCAAAATAATTAAATTTTTTTTTTTATTATAGAAGTATATCAATAATTTAATTTCGATAATTAATTATAAAGGTAATATAGAAATAAATAAATAATAGTTGAAAATCGAAGAAAAAAATAAAATAATTTTTCGGACTTAGAAAAATAAACGTGAATAAAATAAAATAATTTTTTCAGATTTAGAAAATAAAAGTGAATTTTTTTTTTTAGAATAGAATTAAATATTAATTGAGGATTTAAATAAATATAAGAAAAAAAAAGAGTGAACATAAGTAAATAATTTATTGAGAATTAAGAAGATTTTTTAGGATTTTACGTTGAAATTAACACGTAATAATTATCGTTTTTGAAAAAAAAAAAAAAAGTTTATAAGGGTAACCGTTGAAAATAATACGGAATAAATAATTTGTTGAGAATAAATAAAATTAAAAGAGAATATACGTTGGAAATAATACGTAATAAATAATTGTTGAGAATAAATAAAAGTGGATAATACGTTGAAAAATACGGGAAATATTTTATTGAGAATTAAAAGAAGTTGATTTATTAGAGAAATATATGTGTCACAATTGAGAATTTTATTGAGGGAATTTAAATCCTATTATTGAGTTATATTGAGTTATTAGAAGGCAAGAGGTAAGACCTTATATTTTGTGAATTTATAAAAGACAGTGAAGTCTTAAGTTTTTATTGAGTTATATTGAGAATATTTGAGTTTTATTAGGCAAAGTACCTATTTTATATTGAGAGATAATTGTGAATTTTATTAGGCAGAGTACCTATTTTATATTGAGAAATAATTGTGAATTTTTATTAGGCAGAGAGTCCTATTTTATGTTGAATAAATAAATGAGAAAATAATTGAGAATTTTAATTAGGCAGAAATAAGCCCTATTGTGTTGAATAAATAATTGAGGAAAATAATTGTGAATTTTTAGGCAAGAAATAAGACCTATAGTGTTGATTAAAAATAATTGAGAAAATAATTGTGAATTTTAGAGGCAAAGGCCTAGTATTTGAAAAATATATAAGAATAATTTTGGAACAAAAACGATAATAATTAAAAAAAAAGGAATATAAAAAAAATATAGAATATTATTAAGTTAGCAATTAATATAATAAAAAAAAATCAAAAAAAAAATATTATATATTAATTTAGCCGTAATTTATTATTAAGGATTAAATTAAGTTAATTTTATTTAAGTATATAAGTAGAATAGACAATTTGTTTTAATTTAAGAATAGTTATTTTTTCGGTGATTAATGAGTAATATAAAAATAAATTTATGAGTAGTGATACGGAAGGTAGTATAACTGACGAATTAAACGATAGATTATCGGAGGAAAAAATTAATAGTGAAACTGAAGAAAAAGGAATTCAAGTGGAATTAAATATAAATAAATCTGATAAAAATAAAACAGATAGTGAATTAATTACAGCGGAAGGTTACGGAAGTCCGCAAGAATTTGATAAAAATAAATATTTAAGTGAAATAGTAGAGAAAAGTTTATTAGATACAAGTATTAAATTTAATACAATTAACGAAATCGAAAAAAGGGTTATAGGTACGCGCACAAAACAGAATATAGTGCATACGCAATTGCAACCAGTAACTAGAAAACCTAGAGTAAAAATGGCAGAAACTAAACTTTTATTAAAAGATATTTCATCGTTAATACCAAATTGCGCTGACGAAAAAGATGTATACGCGTTTATTAGGGCATGCGATTACGCATGTGAGGCGATAGAAAAAGAACAATTACCATTATTAACTAAATTCATAGCAACTAAATTAACAGGAAAGGCATTAGACGTATGTCGTTATAGGGAAACTTCGACTTGGGATAATATAAAGTTTATTTTAAAAAGCGCATTTGAACAACCATTATCTCCGCAAACACTTCAAATAAGTCTAAACTCTTTACGCATGCGAAATGACGAAGACGTACAATCTTATAACGGTCGCGTAGAAAAATTGTATTATAATTTATGCAGCGCAACAGTAGCAAATAAACCCGCGGAGGAAGCAAAAATTCTTAGGCAAGCGATAACGGAACAGGCATTGGCTATATACATCAATGGTTTAAAAATGAATTTACAAACAATAATACGTGCGAGAGATCCAAAAACTTTAGAAGTAGCAATGCAACTAGCCAGACAACTGGAAATCGAACTTAGTCATAATACGGAAATAACGCAGAATAATGTAAAAAAGGAACAAAACGCGAATAATTATAATAATAATAAACGTTGGCAAAATAATTAAAACAATAACTTTAGACAAAATTATAATCGCAGAGATGACGGAAACTATGGACAGAATAATTTTAACAATAATTATCGCAATAATAACGGCAACAATTTACCTAGGAATAACAATTTTAACAGAGGCGGTAATATTCCCAATAATAACTATAATAATTATCCGCGTAATAATAATAACCAATATAATAACAATAATCAGAGTATCAATAGACAAAATAATGCAGGATGTTATAATTGCGGTAGAAATAATCATATCGCGCGAGATTGTCGCATGGGCAGACAAAACCAAAGACAAAATAATAATGTTCGTCAACCCGTACAAAGTAATAATAATGGACAACGAAATAATATTAATAATAATGCAACGCCGATAACTTGCACTTACTGTAATAAAATAGGACACGATAGTGTTAGTTGTTATAGTAGGCAAAGAGATGAGCGTAACAATACTAATCAGTCGGGAAACGGGCAGGCATCGAACGGCGCCGGCGTCCGTTCGATCAGCCAAATAGTAGCCGCACCGGAGGAGCAAATGTACAACGTTGCTTCAACATCGTCTCAGTAATACACGATAATCATATTTCATTTCAATCACCTAATTTTAATACAGAAAATATTAGTCTTCTTTTAGATACCGGTAGCGAAATAAATTTAATAAAAATAGATAAATTAACTGGCGAAACTTTAGTAAATGAAAAAGAAAAAATATTTTTAAAAGGCATAAATGACAAAATAGTATCTACTATTGGTAAAATTACAATAATTTTAATATTAAATAAAAATGAAATAAAAACCGATTTTCATGTAGTGAATAAAGAATTCCCAATACCGAAAGACGGGATTCTAGGTCACCACTTCCTGTTGCAAAATAACGCAGTTATAGATATCGCGAATAATATATTAACGATTAAAAACGATATTAAACGCGAATTAAATAAAATTTGTTTTACATTAGAACCGCGAACGGAAACAGTAGTATCTATACCAATAGCCGATCCTAATATGGAAAATAAAAATATTTTAATACACAAACAAGAATTAATACAGGATGTCTATTGCGGTAATATAATAAATACAGTTAAAAATGGAAACACAGTTATAAGTATATTAAACATTTCGGAATCACCACAAAACATTTTCGAGGACGAATTAAATAAAATTTTATACGAAGATAATGTAGAATATAAATTACACGAAATAAAAATGATTAACGATAATAACGACCGCGTAAATAAGATTAAAAATTTAATACGAAGTGACCATTTAAATAAGGAAGAACGAGATACGATATTAGAAATATGCGAACATTTTTCGGACGTTTTTCATTTAGAAAATGATTATTTAACATTTACAAACGCGGCAGAACATGTAATACGATTACCGGCTAATCAGCCACCGATTTATAAAAGACCATATAGGTTACCGCAAGCTCAACAAAAAGAGATTGAGGAACAATTAAGTAAAATGGAAAAAGATGATATAATAGAACGTTCAATGTCACCTTTTAATGCACCGTTACTTTTAGTAAAGAAAAAATCAGATTCATCTGGTAAAGATAAATTTCGAATAGTAATAGATTTTAGAGCGCTTAATCAAGTAACATTAAATGAATTTCACCCGTTACCAAATATTACGGAAATATTAGACCAGTTAGGACAATGTCAACTTTTTACTATTTTGGATTTAGCAAGCGGATTTTATCAAATACCGTTAGCAAAAGAATCTCGGGAATTAACAGCGTTTTCGACCGGTCAAGGTCATTATCATTTTAAGCGTATGACTATGGGAATGAAAACAAGTCCCGCGACTTTTCAAAGACTTATGAATAACGTACTTTCAGGGATTATAGGCATTAAATGTTTAGTATACCTGGATGACATAATAATATACGCGAAAAATTTAGCAGATCATAATAGTAAATTGATAGACGTATTCGAACGCCTACGGACGCATAATCTAAAAATACAACCGGATAAATGCGAATTTTTAAAGCGCGAATGTTTGTACTTAGGTCATGTAATCTCAGAACACGGTATTAAACCGGATCCGAAAAAGATAACATCAGTATTAGAATTTCCGACACCAAAGAACGTTAAACAAATAAAATCATTTTTAGGCTTATCAGGATATTACAGAAAATTTATAAAATCATATAGTTTATTAGCTAAACCGATGACACAATTATTAAGAAAAGATGTAAAATTTGATTGGGACGAAAACTGTCAAGCAGCTTTCGATAAATTAAAAAATGCACTTTGTTCAGAACCGATTTTACAATATCCAGATTTTACAAAAGAATTTATACTTACAACCGATGCGAGTGGTAAAGCTTTAGGAGCTATTTTATCGCAAGGTAAAATAGGTAGCGATTTACCGATAGTTTACTCATCTAGAACTTTAAATAGGAGTGAAATGAACTATTCAACAACCGAGTTAGAATGTTTAGCAATAGTATTCGGAGTTAAACAATTTAGACCTTATCTTTATGGTAGAAAATTCGTAATATTAACAGATCATAGACCGTTATCTTGGCTATTTAATTTAAAAGATCCATTATCTAAATTAGCGAGATGGCGCATACAACTCGAAGAATACGATTACGAAATAAAATATAAACCGGGAGTACAAAATTCGAATGTGGATGCGTTGAGTAGAATGTACAATATACAGGAAATAAAAAACGAAAGTTATACCAGCTTTTTGGAAAAATCGGAAACGACCGTGATAACAAATAAAAATGTAAAAGAAGTAAATGGAGATTTATTGGACTCGCCAATAGAATACCATATAGTATCAGAAATAGAAAAATATTATAATTTCAAATCGGGAATTAATTATGAATTAAAAAGAAAGTTCGGAAATAATGAAATGTTAAAGTCTAATAAAGAGATAGGCGATGTAGTAAAATTTAAACATGAGGAAAGATATATTATATTTATAATAACTAAAAGTAAAGTAAAACAATTAACTACGTACGAAAATCTTTATTTAGCATTATTAAATTTAAAATACTTTTGTATCAAACATTCTTTGAATAAATTAACTATGAATCAAATAGGTAAAAAGGATGGTTTGGATTGGGCAAAAGTTAGATCAATGATTAGGTATATATTTCGCAATACAGATATAGAAATACTAATTTGCACTAAATTAGAATATACCAAAGAGGAAAAATTAATTATATTTAAACAATTTCATGATTCTTTATTAGGGGGTCATGCTGGATTACATAGAACGGTTAAAAAGATAAAACGGCAATTTAATTGGCCAGGTTTAAAACAAGAAGTGAAAGAGTATATAAAAAACTGTCCTTCATGTCAGGCTAATAAGACGACAAATAGACATCATAGAAGTCCAATGATAATTACAACGACAAGTTCTAGACCGTTTGAAAAAATATTTATGGATATAGTAGGACCTTTAATAACAACTGTCATGGGAAATACATATATATTGACCATGCAGGACGACCTAACAAAATTTTCTTTAGGCGTTCCATTGCCAAATCATACGGCAAATACTATAGCTGAGGCTTTTGTAGTAAATTTCGTATGTGTGCACGGTATACCTGAAACTATTTTGACAGATCAAGGTACAGATTTTCTTAGTAAAATTTTCACAGAAGTGTGCAAGTTACTAAAAATCAATAAAATAAATACAAGTCCTTATCACCCACAAACTAACGGTAGCTTAGAACGATCGCATAGAACATTAGCCGAATATTTAAGACATTATGTAGATAAAGATCTAAACAATTGGGACCAATTATTACCATATGCATTATTTGTATATAACTCGACAGAACACACTTCGACCAATTATCAACCATATGCATTGTTATATGGAAGAGAGATAGACATACCAGTTAAATTAAAAAGTAATCCGGAACCGAGATATAATTATGATGACTATATATTTGATTTAAAACAAAAAATGCAGGAATCGCACAAAATAGCGAGAGAAAGGTTAATTAAAAAGAAAATAAAATCTAAAAAACATTATGATAAAAAAGAGCATACTGAAGAGTTAGAAGTAGAAGATTTAATATTACTTAAAGATAAAACGCAAAAGAATAAATTAAGTCCTTTATGGAAGGGTCCATATGAGGTTTTGGAAATATTAGATAGTGAAAACGTAATAATAAAAAGAGGTAGAAAACATGTTACTGTACATAAAAATGATGATTATGATGAGACTATAGAAATTTACGAAGATTGGACTAAAACTCAGCCACCCGAACTTATTGCAATAAAAACGGATACCAAGGATACCACGGAAATCGAAGAATTAACAACAAACAATTTAGAATATAATAATAAAATTAACATTTTAAGAACCCAACGTAATAAAAGAACAAAACCTAATAATAATACAACAGATCTTATTACACACACTAATACGACATCACAACCAGATTTAGCCACAATGGATAATAAAATAAAGATAGAAAATACAAATACAATAAATAATTTAAGCAATAGCAATAACACCGTTACACATCCAAATCATACATTGAAACAAGAGAACACGACTATAATAAATAAATTTAACGTTAGCGAAATTATAAATAACAACACAATTAATAGCACAGAAATAAATAATACAACTAACTTCATAGACGAAGCGGAAAGCGTTCAAAATAAAATTAGGTACGATAATTATATTGTTATAGCCATAGGTGTATTGTTAATAATCAGCATGTTGTTAGTAATATATGCGAGTAGATATAACTATATGAGACAATTTCGTTACACGAATGTAGAGGCACAAGTACAGCCCGAACGGTATGAGATGTATGAAACCACTTTATAAGGACCAATAAAATAGAATAATTTAGATATTTAATTAAATAGAATATAAGAAAATATATATATAAAAAAAAAAAAATAATAAAAAGAGATATAACATAAGAGAGAGAAGTAATATATACATTACAACAATAATCAATAAACTAATATAAAATATGTAGTAGTTAGCTAATGTAAGCATTTTAAGTAAGCGACTTATAAACATTATAGGGAAGGAAGAATGGACATTATTTATGTCAGCGAACCGGGCTCGCAGAGGTTCAAGGTGCCACTAATAACAGGCGTAGATATAAACGATATCCCGGAATTCGAATTACAAACGGTTACACTGGGGGAAGGACGCCAGGTGAATCTTAGGTTAAACAAAAATGGTGAATTTATCGGTGAAAAATTAATGGAGTGCCACAACGATCCGCGGTTCGTCAGGTGGGATCCTCCTTCCGCAGTACTTGATCAACATAATTGTTGGTACGAAGGGTACGAGCATGATGACGGAGTAAATCGGCCAGGGGAGATAGAAGCAAATTATGCTTGCATTCTAAGTACTCTTTTATTTGAATTGAGAGTGGGACAACTGTCGCGGACACCTATTCCATACGTTCCGTATACCGGTCCACCGGCGGAGGTCGGCGAACGCCATCAGCCGGAGATTCTTATAGAATTTGAGGAATGGCCGATTCGTCAAGAGTTATTATGTATTTCACTACCACATTTCGGAGGGGGTGGATTTAACGAAAGCCGACGGTTAGATTTTTTAATAAATTTGGGTCGAAAAATAAAACACCAGCGTCACAGTTG
Source organism: Schizaphis graminum (assembly GCA_020882235.1). Classification (NCBI taxonomy): domain Eukaryota; kingdom Metazoa; phylum Arthropoda; class Insecta; order Hemiptera; family Aphididae; genus Schizaphis; species Schizaphis graminum. The sequence continues at coordinate 27,480,791 of CM037036.1, forward strand.
CTTCTCGGGGGAATGGGCAGAAATACCCTACTGTTATTATGAACACATTAGATCGGCACTTGACACCATGCGAGTACCGTTAAGGCGAGAAGAGCGCACCAGCACAATAGAATATTTAAGAGGAATAATGACAACATTAGTGGACAATTTCCACGAGTATAATGAACCGTTGTGTTGGATGTTAAAACGAGCCATACACTATGATATGGACTATTTAATCACTATTGATGATTTTAATCGCTGGGAATTTTAACCACAAAATGACCACTTGTAAATTAATAAATTGTGCATTAATATTAAGTTTATTTATATGATAATTAGATTGTAAGTTATTATAAGTAATATAATAAAGTATGATTATATTAACATAAAGTTATAGTACATTCATTATTTAAACATTTGTTTGGTAATACCAATATTATCTAATACACGTATTATGATATAGGTTATTTTTAATAACAGCTGTTCAAGGACAACTACCATACTCTATCGAAGAATTTAAAACCGAGACAAGCATATTTTATGAAAATCAAGGAGATATCAGAATAATAGGAGCTCAATGGGAGCTAATAACTTATGTACCCTTAACAAATTACGATGATAGATATAAGCAATTAGAAGTAGAAATTAATACTATGATAAATCATTGTCAGGATAAAATGTCAAAACATGAAATTTGTTCTAGGTTTGAAAACATATTAAAAACAATGTTTAACGAAATATCTGCTCAAATGGAGCAAATGTATGAGTCAATCGGTAGATATACAAATAGTTTAGAAACAACAACCATGACCATTTATAAAACTATAACTATGGGTAGGCGTAAACGAGGTCTAGTCAATATAATAGGTTCAGCAATGAAAACATTGTTTGGAGTGTGCGACAACGATTGTGCGAAGGAGACCACTGATCAAATAGGAATAATTGAAAAAAGTAACGAACGAATGATACATTTATTAAAAAATCAAACTACAGTAGTTAAATCGGCAGTACAAGGAATAGGGGGCGCATCAGTAGAAATCAATAAGCTTTATAAGGAATTAGAGGAAAAGCAAAATGAATTAAAAACTAAAATAAATGAATTAGTAAATCATACTTCAACTTTGGACACTTTGGTGTTAACAAATAGAATACATAGCGTTTTTACATGCTATGATAAATTATTTAATAAAAATTTCACGATACAATTCGAAAAATTAAGTACCAGAGAAATAATATACGAAGTAGATATAGGGACATTTAACAAGTCGGGACGCCTACTTAATTTGGTAGAAACGCACGACATGATTTGTAAAAAGAAACATAAAATTACGTATGCACACGATCCTACTGTGGATGTAAAGTACACCAAATGTATTTTTGACTTTGTGATACGAAAACAAAGATATGAAAATTTAATAAAACACTTTTAAAAATTATAAATTAAAATTTTATATATAAATTTAATTTCAGACATAATAATTGAAAACTATAGCTAATTCAACCACAAAGTAATAAAACAAAATGAATAGATTGGAACAGTTAAGCGCGGAAATTGCACTAAATATTGAAACACAATACCACATAAATCCAGAACAAGGAGATTGGCATAATTTTACTAATTGCTATGACTATCATATAGTCACCGCAAATAATTCGATTTTAGTACCCTACGAGGATGACAAAATTTTGAAAATGATATCTGCAACTAAGAGATTTTTATCAGATATGTGCGTCGACAGAGATTTGAGTGAGCCTTATTGTTATGAGTTAAACTATTTTTTAGAAATATTAACTAATCCTGCAGATATTTTGTATTATGATAGATAATTCTTCAAAGAATACTAATCATTTCGGTTTGTGTAGTTAGCAGATAAATTCTTGTGAAATAACAGTGAGAATGTGTCTGCGACTACCTGAACCTACTTGATAATATAACACGTTGGTTCAATCAAAATTTTATGATAAATCCGGTTGGATTGTACGGCCCGCCCACTAACAACTTTTGACAATTGATTATGATGGAGCGAGTTCGTCACAATCCAAGTGATGGGGGATGATTGACCAAACAGTTATGATCAGTTAAAGATAACGTCATTTGCAAAGGACAAACTTAAAATAAATAGTTGGCCATTGCATTTGGGGATAATATTTGATTGAGTAAACGAAAGAGAGAGACAATATAAAAATAATATGTAAATAAATATTATATTAGGAAATAATTACAAAAATATAAATTAAAGTATAAAATATAAAATTATTATTCAATATATATACACTATACTTAACGGAAACGTATCAGATACACTGAAATAATATAATAAATTATAAATAGAAACTACACATTACAAATATATTTTATTATATACCTAACTATTTTTATTCTATAGCAATAAATGCATTATTATTATACACTAAACTCTAATTTTTATATTATATAAAATTATATCACTACACTATTATAACCACTATATAACCACTTAGCATTTACACATTATTCAATTTTATTATATAACTAAATTAAATAATTATATTATTCACTAACCACTTTTATTGTAAAAAAAAAAAAAAGAGAAAAATGGAACTACTAACAATTATATATTAAGTACACTATTGTAATCAATAAATTTGTATTGTATAACTGAAATTTCATGAAAATGTTCAAATAATTGTAATATGATATTGTAAAACATACAAATAATTGTAAAATGCATTGTAATTGAAATTATTGTAAACAAGTTACAAAACTTGTATTGTATTTTGTAAACTTATATAACTATTTTTGTGCTAAGACTTTTGAAAGATTTCTGTCTTGAGGACATAAACCTTTTTTTTCGTGGGGAGGTGCTACGTGCTCTGATGTCCTATACCCATAAATTAATACATAAAGGGGGCAATACATTGTAGGTTTGACTATTAACATAACGATCGCCCATATACACCAATAAAAGATGTAGAAATGAACATACTACCGAATAATGTGAGGTGTGTAGCAACCACACTAAAACCCGCAGAACAGGGAAACGAATAAACCATAAAATACACGATAATATGTAATATAATTTTAATCATATTGCAATATAATTTTAATCATATTGCGAGTTCCAAGAACTCGGAAACAGCGCTTGTGGTTAGCCACCTGCATGTGGGCGGATGGTCACCGGACGTCATCATCGCACGCGCATCCTCTGAAATGAGTAATAGCGAGAGAAGTGAATGACCTGATTACGAATAGGCCAGAAGGGACCTGGGTAGGAGATCAGGGGACACTGACTATATAAGGGGGCCCAGAAGAGGACTCCCGCAGACGTGATTTTCCAGAGCTAGAGCAAGCACCTTCACGTCACTTTACACCAGAAATCGTTCATTTGGACTTAGTCTATTTTTCAATTAGTTTAATTATTTGAACTTAGAACATTTTCGAGCAGTTTAATAAACACTTAGAAATATTTTGTCTATATTATTTCATCACAACCTATATCATTTTCGACAAGCTGTTGGCACGTTACACTGTTATACATTACTTGTGTTTTAGAAAAAATCACGGTAGATTATAATCTACCGTGGAAAAAATAAATAAATAAAGAAGTTACATATTAAATAAATAAGTAACATATTAAATAAATACATAATTATTATTGTACTTTTATTACTTATTTAATTTTTCAGAGGTTTCAAAGCAAGTATTAAAACAGCTTGTAACATTAAACGCACGTGCAAAAGAAAATTCTGAATACCTACACATTTTGATGTTAAATATTAATGATATTCAAGAAAAAATAAACAAAATGTCAAATTCAAATTTATCTTCAGCTTGTAATATTATAACTGACAATAACAAACAAATAGCAGAACTGTTTTCAAAATTTCCAGTTTTAAATGAAGATCAACTAAATGAAATGACAGATGAAATTAAAAATGTTGATATTGAGCGATTGGTTAGTATAATGGATTATTATTCAAAATATAATATAATATATTTTTATTACTGCAAATAATTAGTTGTATATTTTATGCATATATATTCAAGCCCCTCTCCACCTTTCACTTAAGATTATTTAGCAAATATTCCTTTTGAGAATTTTGATGTTTCTAAATCTTAATATTAATAATCTGAGGGTATATAACTATTTGTGTACTAAGGATAATATGTCTATAGTAATGGGTTAGATGGCTATGGGGCTTAGATAATTTGAAAATGTTGTTAATTGTTATTAATATAAATTATAAATAATTGTTATCCCTATAGTATAAACATTTAAATAACTCAGGAACTAGGTACTCATTAGAATTTTGATTTAGATACATCCAAATTTTCAAGAAAATCTTTGACTAATAATAATTTGCTATAAACAAAATGGTTGTCATTTAAAAAACATAAGTTTGTATTGCCACAGTACACTTCTTATGTTATTATAAAAATATAAAATATTTGAAATGTGTTCTTTAAGAATACTAAAAAAATTTTAAATCAGAATGTATTATTAATTAAATGTTCTATTAAAAGGAAAAATGAAGGTCAGTATATATATATGCTTGAAAAATTACCCTGTATATATTAGAGTGTATGTTACAAGAATTAATGTTTCAATTATTATAAACAATGGTTAATGTTATGATAAATTGTTATTAATTAGAGGTACCTAAATCCTACTATATTATAGTTATTATTATTTTAGGTACATATGTTTGCTTTAATTGGGGGTTCAGATTATAAGGAACTTACTAGAAGAATATTAAAGAAACTCATTTCTGACGAACTTGCTACTGTGTATAGTTATACAGGACATAAAGGAAGAGGATTAAAAATGGCCTTTAACAGAACATTTCTTTCAACATTATTGAGTAGTAAGTATTAATTCAAAATTATTTTTTTATATAAATTTATAATCAAGTACCTATTTATTCTTGATAAAAATTTTAATTTAAACAATATAGTTAGTACTTGATAGTAAATTAAGATGTTTTTTTAAACCTAAGTACCTATATCATAATACTAGTGCTTTGCCTACAAATAATAGATTTTTAAAAGAATATTATTATGAAAAAAATGCAATATTATGTATGTAATTATTCTGAAAAGTGTGTTTATTCTGGAATAATAATTTTTATTAATTAATTGCTTAATATACATAATGTATAATCATATAATTATTTTTATTTTTTTTAGAAGCAGTTCAAGAAAAGTTTGTCGAAACCACTATAAAGCAAATCGAATGTACTGCAAGTATTTGGCTAACTAAAGCTAGTGAAAGGTTAAAAAATAAAAGTACATGATTTTGTTTTTTTATATAATTACCTATCTTAAAATGTATTATATAATAAGATAAACTATCTTGTATAATATATAACAGCAATAATACCTAAAATACCAGTTTTCAATTTATTTTAAACTTTTATTAAAACATGATTTTGATTGTTTTTTTTTTTTTATATTACCTATTATGTTATAATGTATTATATGTATAATAAGTTAAACTATGTATAATACATATAAGTGCAATAAAATACAAGTTTTCAATTTATTTTAAACTTTTATTAAAACATGATTTTGATTGTTTTTTTTTTTTTATATTACCTATTATGTTATAATGTATTATATGTATAATAAGTTAAACTATGTATAATACATATAAGTGCAATAAAATACAAGTGTTCAATTTATTTTAAACTTTTATTTTTTATTTTTTATTTTTTTTTTTTGAGACATGTTGTATAATATCATAATATCATCTATTTTTTAAAAATGTATTATATGTATAATAAGTTAAACTATGTATAATACATATAATAGTGCAATAAAATACAAGTGTTCAATTTATTTTAAACTTTTATTTTTTATTTTTTTTTTTTGAGACATGTTGTATTATATCATAATATCATCTATTTTTTAAAAATATTTTTCAATAGCAATAATTTTCATGTGAAATTAAAATCTGCAATAGTGGTAGATTGATTTCACATAAATAAACTATGAAAAGAGACTATATATAATATATATATATATATATATATATACCTACCTAATTGTTTATAGTATACTAGGTGTAGTATGTGTGTATACTATATACAAATAATAATACGTATTATCTAAAACTTGTGTAAGTATATACAGGGGTCGTTCATATAATAGGATTACTATATATTGCATATATATATATATTTGGGAGGGGGGTATTAAAATTTCTATTAATATACCATGATTAATAATAGAATAAATAAATGAATATTCATTGAATGTGAAATACATATATCTTGAAACTTATTTTATGATTTAAGTATTCATGTAAAATAATCATCTAATATATTTTGGAATATTCATATCATAATAAAAATCGGTGCACGAGGATGTCAATTGAATTATCAGAGAGTTTATTTAGAACATTACAGAATACACTATGATTAATACGATTAATCGACGAACATATTAAAAGAATATTCTTATATTCTATTAGTGCTATTTGGGTATTGTTAATTTATTGTCCAACGGTTGATTTGCTTCTATACCATGGAGTAAATAGAATGGGCTTAATTTTAATCTAGAGCTGGGACATGTGTTGTACGCAAAAATTACCTTTTTATAATATAGTGACCAATCTTTTTGGTTTTCATTAATGTAATGTGATAAACTATTGCAAATTATTTTATTCATAAGTTCTGTCATACCATTTGTTTGTGGGTGATATGCACTTGAGAATACTTGCGCAATACCTAATTTTTTGCATGCATATTCTACGTCTTTGTTTTTAAAATGAGTACCTCTATCACTACAAAAATATTTAGGTACTCCATACGATGTTATTAATTCCATCAAAAAATTTATTGTTGCTGCTCCGTTTGCGTTTGCCACTGCTTTTGCAAATGCCATTTTTGTTGCGTTACAAGTCGCTACGATAAGATATTTTTTTCCTCTAGAAATGGGTAGTGGGCCTAAATAATCAAATGTCAACCTTTGTAATGGTTTTCCAGATATTAAAGGTATGGGTTGTAGTAGTCCGTGGCCTTTACCTGTTGGATTTTTATCATTTGACATGAAACACAAGTTTTTATAAATTTTATGGTATCTTGAATTATTGTTGGCCAGTAGTATTTTTGTTTTAATTTTGCCAATGTTTTAGTTATTCCAAAGTGTCCACTAAAAACCGATTCGTGGTAAGATTTGAGTATCGTGTTGGTTAAATCTTTGGGTATCACTAATAAGTTATTCGCTCCATGGGGTGACCAATTTTTAAAATATAGTAATTCATTTTTAATACAATATTGCCGAGATTTCTTTTTGTATTTGGAATTAGTTTTTGTTTTTATTGCGTTAATTATGCCGTTACAAAACTCGTCTAGTTGTTGTTTTTCTTTTAATATGTCGATGTTGATTTCGGTTATAGATGTCGGGACGTCGTCTTTTATTTTTTTTTAATTCAGTGATTAATGTATTAATATTTTCTACAGGGTATCGGGATAAACAATCTGCAGCCAAATTTCTTGCACCTGGTTTATGTTTAATTTCTAAGTCAAATTCTAATAACTTAAAGATAAATTTTGTTATGCGAGATGACGGGTTTTTCATTGTTTTATAGTATTGTAAACTTGAATGGTCACTATACACGGTTATTTTCCTACCTATTAGATATTCTTTAAAATAGTTAAGTGCAAATACTACTGCTGACATTTCTAGTTCTGTAGTAGAAAAATTTTTTTCTCCCCCTTTCAATTTCCTAGATGCGAATGCAATTGGATGTTTATCACCATTAGGATTTTCCTGTTCTAAAATACCTGAAAGCCCTTCTAAGGATGCGTCAGTTGTAACAAAGACAGGGTATGTGTCCTCAAAGTGAGCTAAAACGGGCGCAGTAATTATTGATTTTTTTAAAATATTAAAAGCGTTATTGTGGTCCTCGTCCCAACAAAACTTATTTTCCTTTTTTGTTAGATCGGTTAAAGGACTTGCGATTTTTGCAAAATTTAATATATATTTTCTATAATAACTTGTTAGCCCAATAAATGATCTGACATCTTTTACCTTTTTGGGTATTGGAAATTGTTTTATTGCTTCTACATTTTTTCCTAGTGGAATAATTCCACTATTTGAAACCTCGTGTCCTAAAAGTTCTATTTTTGAGCTAAAAAATACACATTTATTTGTTTTTAATTTTAGTCCGGCCTCATCTAGCCGTATAAGAATGTTTTCCAGCCTTTCTAATGACGATTCAAAATTTTTCCCGAAACAGCAAATATCGTCTAAATACACAACCATTGTTCTATATAAATAATCACTTTTAATAAATTATTTATTACTCTTTGGAAAATTGGTCCCGAGTTTTTAAATCCTTGAGGAATTCGTTTAAAGTGATATAGTCCAAAATCTGTTATAAAGGCGGTTTTGTATCTGTCTTCAACCTTTATTGGTAATTGAAAATAACCTTGAGCCATATCGATTGATGAGTAATATTTTGCTCCTTCTAAACTCCTAAACAAGTCTTGTGACCTTGGTATAGGATGTTTATCACTAATTGTTTCGTTATTTAATTTACTATAATCGACTAAAAATCGATATTCCCCCTTCTCCTTTTTAGGTATTAAGAATACTGGAGCAGCATAATTACTTCTACTAGGTTCAACTATATCAGAGATTATCATTTGGTCTATTTAATTTTTTAATTTTTGTCTTTGTGCTGGTGCTACTCGGTAGGGAGGTTGAAAAATTGGCTTGTTTGATTTTAAATTAATTTCACATGGTTCTATATTTGCACAACCGATGTCTAGTGGGTCAGATGTAAATAAATGTTTGTATTTGTTTATTAGACTTTTCGCTTTTTCCCTTTGTTCCTTATTTAATTCATTTGATATTTTTATTACAGTCCCTTGTTTATCAGTAATTTCATGTTCTGATTTAGTAATTGTTAAAATTGTTTCTTTATCAATAGAATCTTTTTTTATTATTTTACCTATTGTTATGCCTTCATAAATTTGTGTATATAAATTTGGAAAACTGTTTTCTAAAATTCCTTTTTCATTTCCTTTTAAGATTTGAGTTTCTAATTTTAAATCATGTTTTTGAATGACTTTATTTTCTTCCAAATTATTTTTATAATTCAATTTTTGTTTATGTGGTATCGTTATATTTTCATTTGTAATAATATTGTTTTCTTTTTCATTATAATTTATACTGGTAATATAATTGATTTTTGTATGTTTACTGGTAATATTATTTTTGTTATAACCTAACCGGACGGCCGCGGCGACCGGAGCGCATTCTTTTTTCCGTTTTAGGAACCGTTGTTAGTACAGCAAGAGCTCCAGGCGGGAATCGGGCCAACCTCTTCGCGTTTTATAATATAAGACTAGATTTCAGGCTTGTAGAAGCCGCCTTCGAGATCCCAGGGTTGTAGAAGCCGCCTCCGGCGCCTTCGAGCTGGGGTCGAGTGAAAATCGTTTCAAGGGAAATTCGGTTGGAAATGGAAATGGTAGTCGGGTGTCTAGAAAACCTAACACAGTCACAGATGGCGGGTGTTGGTCGTCGTGCCTACGGCGCAAGTCATGTTTGTAATGATGGTACCACTGATTTGGCGGTATTTTTGAATCTAGAATAGCAAAAGTTTTAGTGTCTAGTTATCAGTCACCATTTTAGATTATGCCCAGCGTGCAAAGTTCTAATTACATAAGCCCCGGGCGTAGGTTGAAACGCGTGTTCAAACGAAATCTGAGTTTAAACGTGCATGTCCGGATTTTGTATGTGAGTTTAAACCAAAATTTCGGAATCTGAATCTGAATGTCTAGTTATCAGTCATCTGTGGTTAAAATCGATTCAATTTGCATTTCGGGTTAAGTCAGCATTCAAAAGTACAAATTTAGTACTTCGTCGGATCGCGGACGATGCCCCGGGCGTAGGTTGAAGCGCATGTTCAAACGAAATCTGAGTTTAAGCGTGCATGTCCGGGTCTTGTATATGAGTTTAAACCAAAAATTCAGAATCTGTGTTTGAATGTCATTATCAGTTATCATTATCATTCGGTGTAAAAGTTTGTCCCGAGGCTTGCCCGGTTCTTTTTTGAATGTATAAAAATAAATAAGTACGAATAATGCTAATCGAGTGTCTAGCTATTTGTCCTCATTCGACATTCGATGCAAATTGATACAATGATACCTGTGCTGGGCAATACCTCCTGACGTCGAAAGTCTGATGTTGTATTGTAGGGGAAAAAGTGTAAGTCTAATGAAGTGTTAACGTCCTATCTTTAAGGAAAATCGATTTATACACAACTAAATCGCTTAGGTAGGCAATCCGACTGCGTCGCATTTCAGACTATGTGGGCGCAATTAATGAAATATAAATTTTTTATTTGATAAAAATTGAATATACTTTGTGTTACTAAACCCCTAACCTATCGCGGACAATGTGAATATTGTAAGTGTTATAAGTGAAATAATCCACAATACATTTATTAGGTACACCATGTTGAAAAAGTGTTGTATTTTTTTTTCTTGAAACTTGAAAGTTATGATAATAATTTTGCATAAAACCCTGATGAAACTTGGATGTTCTTATTAATAATAATGTTCTTATAATATTATCTAAGTATTCCATACATACGTCATACACGTATTGTGTTTCATTAGGTAGGTACTGTAGTGGGCCAACAGCTTGTCGAAAAGATACAGGTCGTGATGAAATAAAGTAGTCGAAATATTTCTAAGTGTTTTATTAAAACTGATTGAAAATATTCTAAGTCCAAATAATTAATTTAATTGGAAAATAAACTAAGTCCAAATGAACGATTTCTAGTGTAAAGTGACGTGAAGGTGCTTGCGCTAACTCTGGAAAATCACGTCTGCGGGAGTCCTCTTCTGGGCCCCCTTATATAGTCAGTGTCCGCTGATCTCCTACCCAGGTCCCTTCTGGCCTATTCGTATTCAGGTCATTCGCTTCTCACACTATTACTCATTTCAGAGGATGCGCGTGCGATGATGACGTCCGAAGACCATCCGCTCTTTCAGGATGCGCGTGCATGGTGACGTCCGGCGACCGTCCGCCCACATGCAGATGGTCAACCACAAGCGCTGTATCCGAGTTCTCGGAACTCGCGATACGATTTAATATTATATTACATATGATTGTGTGTTTTACGTGTGGGTTAGGTTTGACGTACCATTAAGTTTATTCGTTTCCCTGTACGCGGGTTAGAGTCAAAAGTTGTTTTATTTCTATTGTTTTCCAGGCCTAGGTAACACCCTCTATGGCATTATGGCCACACACCTCATATTATTTGGTAGTATATTCATTCCTACGTCTTTTATTAATATTCATGGGCGATTGTTATCTTAAATAGTTAAGCCTACAGTGTGTTGCCCCCTTTATATATTATAATATGGGTATAGGACATCAGAGCACGTAGCACCTCCCCACGAAAAAAAAGGTTTATGTCCTCAAGACAGAAATCTTTCAAAAGTCTTAGCACAAAAATAGTTATATAAGTTTACAAAATACAATACATTTTACAATTATTTGTATGTTTTACAATATCATATTACAATTATTTGAATATTTTCATAAAATTTCAATTATACAATACAAATTTACTGATTACAATAGGTGCTTAATATATGATTGTTAGTAGTTACATTTTTCTTTTTTTTTTTTTTAATACAATAAAAAGTGGTTAGTGAATAATATAATTATTTAATATAGTTATATAATAAAATTGAATAATATGTAAATGCTAAGTTGTTAGTGGTTATAATAGTATAACGATATAATTTTACATAATATAAAAGTTAAAGTCTAGTGGATAATAATGCATTTATTGCCATAGAATAAAAATAGTAAGGTATATAATAATAAAATATATTTTGTTTTTGTACCAAATTTTCTATACATTTTGTAACATTATTCTTATTTGTAATGTTATTGTTGCTCATTTCACTTTTTGCAAAAGTATTTTCCAATTTTATTGTGCTATTTGTGGCGTTTATGATTGATTCTACTGTTGTATTAGTATGTGTATTAGGTTTTGTTGTATTAATGTATATGGTAATATTTGTTATATTGCTTATTTCTTTAATTTGTTTAATAGGCGTTGTAATTGTTCTAACGTCTGTATTGTTTTTTTCTGTATCTGCATTTTTAATAAATATTTGTGCAACTTGCTTCATATAAGGGATTTGTTTTTTTATTCCTTCTTTTAATTGTCTCTTGTATACTTCACACGATTTTATTAATTCAAAGCCCGTTGTTTCTCCAGTATATTCATTTATAGGTTTTAAAGTTGTACTACAGTTAAAGATTAACGAGTTATATTTACACTCTTTTGTAATTTCTAAATTGTATATTTCCTCTGTATTCCAATTCGCATTTTGAAAGGTAATATGGTCGTTTGATATATTGTATAAAACACGAAGACTCCCGGGTTTGGTGCCTTGCGGCTACAACCGTGGACCTTATGTTAGCGCTGTGCGCTAGTCAAGAGCCACGGAGGTTCACGGCCGATGTCCGCTGGGGTGGCCCAGCCGGCATCGATCGCGTGTCGTCGATGGACCACCAGCCCCGCACGGGACACCCGTTCCCACCGAAGTCGGGAGAGTGTCCGCGCGTACCGTTGGCTGAGGCATGCACGTGCCTTTCGCCGTCCTGGTCGGACCGCGAGCTATCCTCATCGCTTCCCGTTTTTGGTTACGGGCAACCTCCGGTGCATATAGCCCCACCGGTAGGCTGGGTGTGCGCTAAGGAGTAATCTCACTCGGCAGCCTTCCCCTAGACCAAGCATCGGTCTTTCAACCACATAGTAGCTCCAGCTACCGCCACTCCGAAACCAATCCGCCGGCGACCGCGACCCGACCGAAGCCGGTGCGCGACCGCCGTGTGGGGGCACGTCGCCAATTGCTCAGCGCCGCGGGGCCCCCCCACATCCCGAAGTACCATTCTCGCTCCCGTTAGGAAAGCGCATCAATGGTGGGATGCCCGGACCGAGCTTCGTCGGCCTAAGCCTCGGCTGTGATCCTGCCAAGATTCGGACCGTGTACCACGGGTTCATGGTGGACCCTTACCGGGCAGCGCTCGCTGCCGGCGCGGTGGCCGCGACCCCCGAGTTAGAGGCTCGGTAGCCTGTGCCACGCCTCCCGGAGGCATCACCGGAGTGATCGACCCGCTCTTCTTGAGGTCACGGTCAGAACCTTTACAACACCCTAATCCCCGGAAGTTTCGGTGTGTTCGCCTCCCAGAGGCATCACCGGAGTGATCAACCCGCTCTTCGCGAGGTCACGGTCAGAACCTCACAACACCCTAATCCCCGTAGGTTTCGGTGTGTTCGCCTCCCAGAGGCATCACCGGAGTGATCAACCCGCTCTTCGCGAGGTCACGGTCAGAACCTCACGACACCCTATTCCCCGAGGGTTTCGGTGTGTCCGCGTCCCAGACGCCGGCCCCGGCTGGCCTGTCCCTTTTAGTCGCCTTGTACGACAAGCAGGGAATACTGCTGCAGTATTCTGTATGGCCCCCACAGCAGAGCCATAACTCCTCGTCCTAGACGCGTGAGCACGCCCCGGTCAGGACGCGCTCGAGCGTGACCCGCCGCTTGTGCCACTTACACCATGCGTGCTCACCCGGATCACCCCGAGTCTGTGCACTTACACCGCCTGGTGTGGCTGCGTCCTGACCTTAACAGGAGGTTCTCCGATTCGTTTTACTTTGCTAGTCTATCTGTCTTCCCTTTTCGCCAGACTGTTTTTGGCAAAAGTCCTTAGGGCCTCATACGTCCTACGGTTCTTTAGAAAGGCACCGTTTCTCGGCGGCCATCTTTCGCCTTCCTCTTCGAGGATCTTTTTTAATACGTTTCTGTACGCCTCTGTCCTTCTGCATCTTAGCAGAACGTGTGCAACCGTTTCCGACCCACCTGTGGCACACGCACAGTTCGGACTATTGACTAGCTTAAAGCGATGCAGTTGTGCTTTAAAGTCCCCGTGGCCAGTAAGTAGTTGGGACGTATAATGGTCCAGGGTCAGAGGGAGGATGTACCTTTGGCCAGCATCAGGTATCATCGTCTTTGTCCATTCCCCTTTGTCTGTGCTCATATATCTTTCTTGCCATTCTTTTATTATTTCTTTTTCTTCTTCGTTATAATCCTCGTTTGTAATCTCTGCATATGCCAGGCGTTTTCGTAGTGCGCATTTCTTTATTTCAAGATCTAGGGGTAGCACGCCAGCCACAACTGACAGGCAGTTTGTTGACGCCGTTTTATATGCCGCTGTCATCGCCAACAGCGGTGGCCTCTGCATGCTCCCGAGAAGATTTATTGCCTTTTTCAGTTTTGCCCCTTCTGACCATATTTCGGCTGCATATGTCACTCTCGGCAGGAAGACACCTTTGTAAATCGTCCTTGATGTAAGCTGGCTTATGCCCCAATTTGCCGACGTTAAGGCCCTAAGCTTACTGTATAAGCCTTTGGATTTTTCAGTCATCGATTCCACATGACTCCAGTAGCTTTCCCTGGGGTCCAGCATTACCCCTAAGTACTTGACAGTACCTTTTGCAGTTATTCGTGGGGCATCTTTTGCTGTGCCGAAGCCTATCGTGTATCCCGGTTTAACTCCACCCTTTACTGACATTACTTGCGTCTTTGCCGGGGAGAAGGACAGGTTGTATGTATCGGCCCATTTTTTAATTTTGTCCAGGTACTTTTCCGTTCTGGAGATGACAGTTTCATGCCTAGCTGCCCCTACTAGCAGCGCGATGTCATCTGCGTACGCAATTATTTTAATATTGTCTTCTTCTGGTAAAGCTAAGAGTTCGGACATTGCCACTTTCCAGAGGGTCGGTCCCAGTTGCGATCCCTGGGGACAGCCTCTCTCAACTTTTTTGTCATACTTTCCTCCTTCCATGGTCAGTTGGCCCCATCTACTGCCGAGGTATGACTCTATTATTCTTATTATGTTTATCGAGGCTCCGATTTTGTCCAATTGTTTGAGTAATGGTATCCAGCTTACATTATCAAACGCCCCTGTTATATCCAAGAATGTGCCCATTATGTGCCTGCTTCTTGAATCATGCACCCAGTGGTACATCGTTTTAATGGCCGTTATTGTGGACTTTCCTTGAACAAAACCATGTTGTTCCCCTATATTGCTCAGGCTTGTTTCATCTTCTATTATCTTTATTATAAATGTCTCTAGTGCCTTTCCTACAACAGGCAAGAGGCTTATAGGCCTATATGCACTTGTGGTAGCCGGGTCCTTATCTCCACCTTTTGGGATTATTACGATATTCGCTCTGCGCCAGTTTATCGGAAAGTAACAGCTTTCTAATGCCTTGCCATATAGCCTTGTTAATGATGGTCCTATTACCGGCCATGCCTTCCTTATTATTCTGGCATTTATCCCGTCAAGTCCAGGCGCTTTCTTAGGCTTGATTCGCCATATTGAAGCTTTTACTTCCCATATGGAGGGCAGCTCTGTTTTGTTTTCTAGTGGCCCGTGATACCTGAGGCTAGAGGTACTTAATTCATCTGGCACGAATGCCTTTAAGAGCAGTTCGGCTGTGCTCTCAATTGTCTCAGTGTATGTTCCATCAGGTCTCCGTAAGTTGCCTTGTATGGTGTTGGGTGGGGCGCCCTTTTTCTTGGCCCACCTGAATGCCTTGCCCCAGGGGTTCATATTTAGGTCTCCCGCTAGGGCCCGCCAAGCAGCCATCTTTGCTTTCCTTATTTCAGATAAGTATCTGTTGCGGTGCGCTTTGTATGTTTCAGGCTCCCCTGTTCTCTGACCTAGCCTTCGGGACCTTTCTAGCGTTTTCTTAAGTTGTGTTAATAGGGGTGTCCACCATAATTGCCTGCCTGTTTGTTTCTTAGATTTGGTGCGCGGAATGGACGTATCTGCCTGGATTCAGGCCGTGGTCTGGTCATTTCCACTCTATAGCTAATTACCCGATGGTCGCTGTCCGTTTCATCCGTGACTCTCCATTCGGTCACTTGTCCAGCTATTCTGCCCGAGACCAGGGTGACGTTAATGTTAGAGGCCCCCATGCCTGGTCGCTCATACGTACTTAGCGTTCCTGGTCTATTTACCGTATGGAGCAAGTATTCGTCAACAAGGTCCTCAACCATACGTCCCCTTTCGTTGCCAGTTGGCGAGTGCCATAATCTGGAGTGACCGTTAACGTCCGCCCCGATTATTGTTTTAACGTCTTTATCTAGGATGGGCCTTAGTTGCTCAATGAATATGTTAGTATTCATTGAGTACTTGAAATAGGAGGAGACAATTAGCAAGGAGTGTTCCTTAAGACCCACGCTTGCCACGACCGTGAAGTCTGTTTTGTGCTGTTCTAGGCAGAGTACCCTTATGTTCTTGTTCATGATTATTATTGCGGCACCTGCCTTATTACCCGTGTGCATTTGACGGTAGGTTTCAAAACCTACAACTTTACCGTGTGACATTACTGGTTCCTGTAACAGCACTATATCGGTGCCATTTTTCTTACAGGCATCAGCGAGTTGGTGGCTGGCGATTCTTAGTTTATTTAGGTTATGCTGTACAAAACGGATGGGCACGGTCATTGCGATCCGAAGTCCGTACGCCTTAGCAGGCTTTGAATTGCTTTGTTTCTAGCTTGGCATGTACTGCTAGAGGCCCTGTGGTCGCCTTTGCAATTCGTACAATGTACCTTCTCTTTTTCCTGGCATTCCCTGCTGTCGTGCTGCTTGGCACAGTGTCTGCATACAGGGAGCTCTTGTACGCACTTCGGAGCTGTGTGCCCAAAGCCCTGGCATTTATAGCACTGCGGTATGCTTTGGTGCAGCTTAACTTTACACCTGGTGAGGCCCAGGAAGACCAATTTATTCTCTATCTTTGTAAGAGTTTTCGCTGGGACCTCAATTACCCAGTGTGTAGTGCTACCCGTCTTGGGCCCTAATTTGTGCTTTATCACCATACTGGCGACGTCCTCTTTGGTTAGATTTAATTCTGGGTTCTGGTCTATTAGTCCATTCGCGATGTCATCGACCGACAGCTCTGCGTCTACGTCATAAATGATGACCCTTGGTTGTCTAGGTCCTATTATCTTAACTTTAGGCAGGCTACTTATCACCTCCAACGTCTTCGCGTAATCGGGGATAATGGTCAGTTGGTCGCCTCTGACCACCGTTTTTGCCCTTGGGTTGGCTATTTTCCCCTTAACAGCTTCCCAAATTTCTTTTTTTGCTGACGCTGCAGTAGTTCCGCTAGGGATTGTAAACGCGAGCCGAGTATTAGACTTTGCCTCGCGGCACTTAGTCATAACCTCCTTTTTGCTGCTCTGTTTTTTAGCCTTTGTGGGTTCCTGTACGACACGCGCGTAGCTTATCTTAGGGACCTCTTTTGCTGGTTGGCTACTAGCATTTGTCACCTTGGTGTCTGACTTGTTAGCCACTGCAGCCGGGCGCTGCTCTAGAGCCGCCCTGAGCTCTTTGTTTTGCCTACGAAGGTCTTCTATCTCTGCCGATTTTTCACTAATACTTTTGCTAAAAGTTTCCAAGATACTTTTTAGCTGGTCTTGCGTGACCTGTCGTTGACCGCTCAACCTGCTGTTTTCCAGGAAAACGTCCGTATATATGTCCCTGAGAGCTTTGGCCTTTTCGATAATGCCTTCAGCTGCCCCGACGGTCAGCTTTTTTGCCCTTTCTGTAATGGCCATCTGTTCTAGCCAGCCACAGTGGACGTTTATTACTTTCGCGAGCTCATTTATAGGGGTCGCGGCCTTTTTTGATTTGGTGCTTGCACCCGGGCTTGAGGGTCCACGTTTATGACCACTCGTAGAGGCGGAGGTCGGTGCCTCCACATCCATCGCACCACAATTTTTATCGCCACTGTTGAAGTCAGAGTCGGAGTCCTCTCCTCCTCCTCCTCGCAGTCTTAGCACATCCGTGTCCATATTACTCCTATTTTTGAGCCAGTTTCCGTTGTTCGATTGCGCATAGCCAAGTGCGTGATGATTACGACCTTCGGGACGAGCACTACTCCCGACTGCCGGTTCCTGGGGTCCGATCCTCCCTGTAGGAGGCACCCAAGACAGTTTTTTCATGTTTTTATTGTTTTTCATATTGGTGTTAATTGTAGGGGGGCTGCCCCTGGTGGCCCTACACCCTCTGGCCGACGTCGGGCTAGTTCGTCGGTTGCATTTTTACCATGCCTACGGGTTAGGAGGTCCGGGTACGGCCTTCCCGGACGGGGGTTAGTGTGAGAGCCTCTTAGCGACCGCACCGCAGGCTATGACGCGGGTAGGTACGGGGGTGTGCTCCTCTACGGCGGCCGCCGCCGCCGTAGAGGAGGAGGACGTTCTAGAACTGTCCAAATCATCCTACTTACAATATCCAGATTTTACAAAAGAATTTATACTTACAACCGATGCGAGTGGTAAAGCTTTAGGAGCTATATTATTGCAAGGTAAAATAGGTAGCGATTTACCTATAGCTTATGCATCTAGAACTTTAAATAAAAGTGAAATGAACTATTCAACAACCGAGTTAGAATGTTTAGCAATAGTATTTGGGGTTAAACAATTTAGACCTTATCTTTATGGTAGGAAATTCGTAATATTAACAGATCATAGACCGTTATCTTGACTATTTAATTTAAAAGACCCTTTATCTAAATTAGCGAGATGGCGCATACAACTCGAAGAATATGATTACGAAATAAAATATAAACCGGGAGTACAAAATTCGAATGTAGATGCGTTGAGTAGAGTGTATAATATACAGGAAATAAAAAACGAAAGTTATACCAGCTTTTTGGAAAAATCGGAAACAACCGTAATAACAAATAAAAATGTAAAAGAAGTAAATGGAGATTTATTGGAATCGCCAATAGAATACCATATAGTATCAGAAATAGAAAAATGTTATAATTTCAAATCGGGAATTAATTATGAATTAAAAAGAAAGTTCGGAAATAATGAAATGTTAAAAGCTAATAAAGAGATAGGTGATGTAGTAAAATTTAAGCATGAGGAAAGATATATTATATTTATAATAACTAAAAGTAAAGTAAAACAATTAACTACGTACGAAAACCTTTATTTAGCATTATTAAATTTAAAATACTTTTGTATCAAACATTCTTTGAATAAATTAACTATGAATCAAATAGGTAAAAGGGATGGTTTGGATTGGGCAAAAGTTAGATCAATGATTAGACATATATTTCGCAATACAGATATAGAAATACTAATTTGCGTTAAATTAGAATATACTAAAGAGGAAAAATTAATTATATTTAAACAATTTCATGATTCTTTATTAGGGGGTCATGCTGGATTACATAGAACGGTTAAAAAGATAAAACGGCAATTTAATTGGCCAGGTTTAAAACAAGAAGTGAAAGAGTATATAAAAAATTGTCCTTCATGTCAGGCTAATAAGACGACAAATAGACATCATAGAAGTCCAATGATAATTACAACGACAAGTTCTAGACCGTTTAAAAAAATATTTATGGATATAGTAGGACCTTTAATAACAACTGTCATGGGAAATACATATATATTGACCATGCAGGACGACCTAACAAAATTTTCTTTAGGCGTTCCATTGCCAAATCATACGGCAAATACTATAGCTGAGGCTTTTGTAGTAAATTTCGTATGTGTGCACGGTATACCTGAAACTATTTTTACAGATCAAGGTACAGATTTTCTTAGTAAAATTTTCACAGAAGTGTGCAAGTTACTAAAAATCAATAAAATAAATACAAGTCCTTATCACCCACAAACTAACGGTAGCTTAGAACGATCACATAGAACATTAGCCGAATATTTAAGACATTATGTAGATAAAGATCTAAACAATTGGGACCAATTATTACCATATGTATTATTCGTATATAACTCGACAGAACACACTTCGACCAATTATCAGCCATATGCATTGTTATATGGGAGAGACTGAGAGAGATAGACATACCAGTTAAATTAAAAAGTAATCTAGAACCGAGATATAATTATGATAATTATATATTTGATTTAAAACAAAAAATGCAGGAATCACACAAAATAGCGAGAGAAAGGTTAATTAAAAAGAAAATAAAATCTAAAAAACATTATGATAAAAAAGAGCATACTGAAGAGTTAGATGTAAAAGATTTAATATTACTTAAAGATAAAACGCAAAAAAATAAATTAAGTCCATTATGGAAGGGTCCATATGAGGTTTTGGAAATATTAGATAGTGAAAACGTAATAATAAAAAGAGGTAGAAAACATATTACTGTACATAAAAATGATGTGAAAAAATATCACGAAAAATCGGAAGGAGATAATA
>CM037036.1:28101545-28306143 GCA_020882235.1 Schizaphis graminum
AAATGTCGTTGAACATTGTAAATGGTTTGCATAAGGTATAATAACAACATTCTTAATACAATTTTAACGTTTTAAATTCATATATTGTGTTCTCGATTCGAAATAAAATAACACCTACACATCAATAATTATCTGTTTTTGTTTTATTAGGTAGAAAACAATTCTACAATAAAAGTAAAATTTATAAAATGTATTTTAATAAGCTAAATATTGTATAGATTGCAAATATACTCAATTGTATAATTTAAAATATTTATAAAACTATTTATTTACCTTTCGTCTGAAACTTACACGATGGTTATTACATTAAATAAAATAATTTAAAATACTTATGGTTGTTAATTAATTCTTTTGAACTTACCAAATGTTTCATATTTTAGATGTATGCAAAAACATATAGTACTATCATAATTTCTGTTGGAGTACATGCCGACAGTGTTTGGCGAATGAACCTGCATCATCGACAAACACTTCTGTACAACAAAGCACTACTTGAGGTAAAACATTGGTCTAATGGTGTTAGGGCTGAGTTATAAAGGATAAGACAATATAAATAAAATGATAAAATGCAATTTATTGAATCAAAAACAGTAATTTAACTATATTATGTAGTATATATGAGTAAATCAACACTGTGGCACTGTGCGAACAAACGAACGTCAATGGTCCGTGACGATTGACCATATACCTGCAACACATATGAGTGTCATATGATAATAGATAATAATGCACTACACACACATTTGATATTTAAAGAATTGCACACCGTCACGACCAAAAAAATTATGTGCAGTGCTGATTCAAATAATTAAAATAATACCGAGTAGGCAGGACGTAGATACCTCATACGTCGTTTGGCGATTCTAATCGTTCCGTCGAATCAAACTAACAGATTTCACGTACAAACGGGGTAAACGTACGGCGTCTATAGGACACGGGCTACGCGAAAAACCATACCATAATGTCGAAGAAAAGCGTGAATCAGAACGACGAAAACTGAAAAATCGGCGAGAACGTCGGTCGGCGGCCGTCTCGGTTAACGCGACGACGGACGCAACGACACAAACACGTAGAAAACGGGCACTCTACCGGGCGTATAAAAGTACGGAGTACTCGAAAAACACGACGACGGGGCCGTAAAACGCCAATAAAATTACAAAAAAGGGTTCAAATGTCGAAAAATTATGGAAATTTTCGAAAAACGATATAATATATACACAGTAACAAAACGCGATAACGTAAAGACGTGATAACGGGTCTGGAAAAAATGTAATTTTCTGATTGGTAATTCCTTATGATACAGGCAGCGCCCGGGCGGACAACGGACGAACTGCTTCACGTTTTATACTATAAGACTAGCGGCCCGTGAAACTCGCTTTGGGTGAAACTCGGTGTAAGTGAATACCCTAGGACGGATGGAAGAGCTTGAAAGTGGTAAGTTTTCAAAAAATGAAGATTTGGCGGTAATAAGTCCGTGGTGTTGGTACCACTGATTGGTAGTACTGCAAATATTCTATCGGGATGATGATGATAAGGCGGGTGTTTTCGAAAATTGATAAGACGTTCGTGGCGTCGATTGTTTGGCGATCTCCTTTCAAATGTGAAAAGTTTTTGAAAGTTGAGATTGAGACGTAGACTTTTAAGTGTCTAGCTATCAGCCCTCGACCGGTGTAAATCGATACCTTGCTGGGGAATCCGCCTACGGCGGATTGTCTAACCTCCTGGCGTCGAAAGTAGGAAAAAATGTTTAAGTCGAATGTTGTCGTTTGAGCATTGAATAATCAGCAATCTCTTGTTATAATAAACTTATATGCAACTATTATACCTACCAGGTAGGCGATCCGACTGCGTCGGATCGCAGACAATGTTGACGCATGGGTGAAATATTGTATGTATATTGTATATGTATTGACTATTGAGTGTACAATACCTGCACTCTGACAACGGTATACCAATTAATTACTAATTAATGAGTAATTCACATTAATACAAACTTTACATATGGAAGAAAATCTTAACAATGCATTTATTGTATTTAAAATAAAAAATTGTGCTAAGTAAAAATTTTTAAAATCTATGATATTGACTTTTTAATGTCTAGTTATCAGTCATCACTGGTATAAATCAGTTTACGTGTAATAAAGCCACTTATGTAGACAATCTGATTGTGGCCATAATAGTATACACCTAATGTGTATGTAAAAATTTAAATACTAACATTAGCCAACACACTCATTAATATAATATATTATTATCAAATATAACACACAAACAAAATACATGACTAAATTTGCAATTTATTGTGTTAAAAAAATTAAATAATACATTCAATTAGGTACATGTATTTTATTAGGTAGAAGATATTTTTTTAAACATTAGAAACATAATTAATAATTAGGTAGATATTATATAAAACATTAGGAATATAATTAATTTAAACAATATAAGTATCTAATTATTTTATGTTTCTTACATAATTTGTGTACAGAGGAGAGTATGAATTTTACATGTATAATATACTTATAACATATTATGTTTATAACGCTTAAGTCCACCACAACAATGTTAATGAACAATTATTGTGATAAAAAAAATAAATACAAATATTGTTATACATTATAGTAAGTAAAAGCTTTGCATAAAATAGGTAGTCAAATAAAAATAAGAAATATTGTTATAATATATACTTGTACATTCTGAATAAATTGAAACCAATAACACCTTGTATTGTACAGATAAATCAATGCACAGTGTATGTAAAAAAAAAAAAACAAAGTACAAACAATTCCATGGTGTTTAGATGACAGACATTATGTTAAATGTACACAAACAAAAAATGTACAAAATTAATTAATTAATAGTTGAATTGGTGTTGCACATATTAATTGAATTTTATGTGTTACAAACAAATTGACAATTACAATATTACAGATATCTTACAGTATATGTTAAAAAAAAAGAAAAATAGGTATACACTTTAAAAATGTTAAATAATGTGTTCGACTATTAGTTACGAATCCGCATTGAAGCAGATTCGCATCCAGAGAGAACCACGTGGAGGTTGTCGAACTATCTCTCCTCAGTGAACAGTCGGGAGCAGCTACATGACTGTAGAAATAACCCAATTGTCCATGAAGTACCTAAGAATGTGCGGATCCCTAAGGATTAGGTACTTCAAGTGGCCAACGCCCGGTGGATCATAAGATCCATGATATGGCCAACGCCCGGTAGATCATTAGATCCATGATATGGCCAACGCCCGGTGGATCATAAGACCCATGATCGGTATACAACATTGTTGTATATATATATATATATATATATGTAAACTATTTTGTAGTCTCCAGTTAGAAAGTCTCAAAAAAAAATATATCAGATGAAAATTTGTTATTGAAATTAAACAATGCTAACAGTTAATGGTAATTAGAAATAGTAAATCTGATATAATTTTTTTGTGAACAATTTCACCGTTGCCTACATACTTGTTAACCCGTTGGTAGTACTTCCCTGTACACAACGTTCTTTGTGACAAACCGCCCATTGCCATCATCGTACATGCCGACTCTGACAGATTGAGCGTTCCTCACTCTTGAAAATGCAACATACAGTTGCCCGTGTGTGAACACGGGCACCGGCAGAAGCAATCCAACTCGGTCAAACGTCTGCCCCTGTGACTTGTTGATTGTCATAGCAAACGATAACCTAACTGGGAATTGAACCCGCCTCATTTCGAAAGGCAGGTCGTCCTCACTACCAGAAGTCATGGGTATCGCTGGTATGACGATGTCCTCCTGTGCATCAACATTACCAGACAACATCCTAGCCTTAAAGTTGTGTCGCCGGAGTTCGGTGACCACTAACCTTGTACCGTTACACAGTCTTCGCTTAGGATCGAGATTCCTTAGCAACATGACTATAGCACCAACCCTGAGTGTCAATCTGAACGGCGGCAGGCCGTTCAGTTCTAGTGAGTTTAGGAACTCGGTCGGGTAATTTGCTACCTCGTCGGGATCGTCCATCACCACAGAGTCTATGCCCGTGTACGTTCTTTCAGCGCCCTCGATGCGTTGGAGCACCGTGCGATTGATTTGCCTGCATTCCTCGTTCCTAGGACACAGAATGATTTTCCGAGCAAAATCGTCGACATTAGCCAACGACATGTGCTGCGGGTAAACAAAATCAATTAAATCAGCAACGTCACATACCATTTCCCGCGGGATTTCGACGGTGTCCGGAACACCGTCGACCGTCGGCAGTTGGCCGTTGCCGAGCCGGAGCAACCAATCCGCGAAGTCCGCGTCGTTGCCGGCGCGCATGTTTCGCGTCAGTTCAAACTTCTCCGAGTTTTGCCACAGGGAGTTGTGTTTGATCGACGACATGACGACGGCACTCCTGTTTCCCCTGCGGACAACGGGCAGTATCTGCCTGAAGTCGCCCGCAAACAGGACCGGTTTACCGCCGAACGGCGATTCCGACCTCATGACGTCCTTGAGCAAGCGATCGACCACCGTGAGTTGCGATCCCGGTGACATGGGCGCTTCGTCCCAGACGATCAGTGCCGCGTCATGTATCCTCTGAGCGCGTTCAGACTGCATGGTGATGGTAGACGTGTCCTCGTCCGTAAGGGTACCGAACGGCAGCCCGAACGTCGAGTGCACTGTCATACCACCGTCCATGAGCGACGCCGCGATCCCAGTATACGCCACGCACAACACCGACCGTCCTCGGTTGCGAAGCGACCAAATGAGGCATCCGTAGAGCGTCGTCTTTCCAGTGCCACCGGGGCCGTCGACGTAGAACACCTTTTGGATGTCTCGGTTGTCGTCGACGGCCGCCATCACCCGATCGTACACCGTACGCTGTTCGTCGTTCATGTCGACCACTTGTTGCGCCCACCGCGCCGCCGCGTCTATTGCCCCGAACAACTGGTCGTCCTGTTCGGGTTCCAATAGACCGACATCCGGGTAGGGCAACCCGTAGTCGCCGAGCGTTTTTCCGTGTGCACGAAGTAGGTCTCCAATGGCGTCAAGACTTGCCGCTCTGGCACGGTCCAAGTCTTGGAAACGCCGATTGAAGTCCTCCATCATGCTGGCCTCGTTCGCTTGGAACAAGGCCAGCGGTTCCGCCGGATGGCACATCACCAGTATCGTAACGAAGAGATACCGGAGCTGTCGGGGAGTGTCTAACGACGCAGACTCTTCCATGCATGCCAGCCATGCGCGGTCGGACTCCAAGAGTCCCAACGCGATGGCGGCAGCCCCGTAGCTCTCGTGCACCACGCCGTCGACTGTTCTCATGTCCCGGAAAGACTGTGAGCCTCTCCGGTGCAAAAGTAACAGTCGCAGGTGGAACCGGTCACGGTCCAGTGGGTTGACGACATACATCCGAGCCAACGTCTCGTTGGTCATCCGTCTTTGTCGCCGCACCCACCTTCTCTGTGCCTGTTGCCACGTGTAGTGCACCGGTATCTCGTGATACAGGTACTGTCTTGCCTCCACGTCGTTTGCGTTCAACGTGAAGAACTCTGTCAATTTCGTACGACGTTGGGCATCGTTCTGTACTCGTTCTTGGGCTTGCCCAGGAGCAAAGTAGACGGTCTGTCTGTCTTCCAAGTGCACTGGAAGTCTAACAATCGTGTGACTCCTCTTGTGCATTTCATACGAAAACAACCGCCAGATCCCTTCTGGCGGACTTACGTATCGTGAATTGATGAAACTGAAATAAAAAAAAAAAACAAACATATAATAAACCATAATAGTAACAAAATTGCACAGTCATAAATCATAATTACATATAATATATACTATAATGTATCAAGTGATATTAAGTTAATTGTATACATGTAATATAATATATCATGTGATATTGAGTTATCTTATTAATACATGTAATACATGTTACTATAAAGTATAAGAGGTTTGGCAAGCATAACGTTTAAATAATTAATGATTTGTCTTATGTTTAGATTTATTATTTTTCATTATTAATTTCATTATTAATTATTTGTGGTGTCGTTGCATGTGATATTAATCAATGACATGAGTAAAATAAAATTAGTCATTAAAAAAAAAAAAGTAAAGTATATAGTATATAGTTAATAAAACCCATATTACGACGTGGAAAAGTATATTAATATAGTGTTTAAAGTATGTGATTAATATATTGTTATATTGTAAATTTTATTTATTTTTATTTTATAATTTAATATAAAATTAACAGTTGTAAACAATTAAAATTCAGTTATAGGTTATAACTATAACAAATAATAACTGTTAACTATATCTGAGCTTTCGAATAAATTAAATTAAATCAACTCAATTAAAGTCATCGTCAATTGTAAGGTGGAGCTTGAAAAGTTTTTAGATAGTAACAATAATATATATAGACAAAATCATAGTTGACACCAAAAGAGTGAAGTTTATATACACATGTATAGTAATGTATGGCCAAGTATTATACATAGTAATCTAACATCCACACAGTTGTGAGTTTAAAATAAATTAAAACAGTAGTATTTCGTTGGTTTGTGCAACGCCATAATGATTTTTATGTTTTATTTCAACAACAATTTGATTGAGATAGACTATGGCCAAGTATAGTGAAAAATAAAATCAAAAGTGCTGGAGTCTAATATAATTTATGTGCAGTGTGTTGTTAGTATCTAAAGTTTCTACAGTCAAAAATCATTATAATGAACCAAATTAATGCAGTTCTTACAACAAACATTGTAGTGTATGGTTCATTAAGTGTTATTAATTTATACAATAGCATAGACTTAGTGGTATAGGTATGAAAATAATTAATTTGAATCTGCTTACTTTGATATCTCATCGCCGTCCCAAACTTCCATAGTGGCCGCATCATGGCCTTTGTACACGTATTTATACAAATACATGACACTCTTAACCGTAGAGCATACCTCAACGTTGATGTGTGCATCATATTTTGCCAGTAGGTATGGATTGTGGGGGACCACAAATTCATTGCCTACCTCTTGTTGTCTGACCAAGGCAACAGATCCATTGTTTGGTCGGCGGTACGTCGGGTACCCGTTGTTGGAAGCGTAGACAGTTTCTTCACTGTATTCTTTTGGATACTTCTTTGAACAACTGTTGTCCACCATGCACGGGCTGTTGGGGTTTAGTTGCCCACACGGCCCGTGAATCATGTGTGATGTCACACAGTCAAACAGGCGCCTGTCGGTCGCCGGGTCCGGCAAGGAGGCGCACACAACATTGTCCACATCCTCGGCGGTGAGCAACTTACTTTCCTCACCGAGGATGACCAATATGTGTGCGTGCGGCAATCCACGTTTCTGAAACTCAACAGTGTATACATAAGCGTCTACATTACCAAACACACGATTTACTGTTATGTCCTGCATGAGGGCCTTGAGTTTGGCGTGGAACACCCGGGCTATGAGATCGGGTCTGTCGTTTGGAGCAGACCATCTCCCGAGGTTCTGTGTAATTTCTGGCCACCTAGGATTGCACGTAAAAGTTATAAACAGATCAGGTTTTCCGTACTTACGCACAATAGCCATAGCATCGTGATAACACCCTTTCATGTAACGTGGACTCCCGACGAATGTCGACGGCAGAATGACTCTACGGCCGACAGCCATCGGGTTGGCCTCGTCCAAGTGGTGCTGTTGGTTGACATGGTCCACCAATCCTTGATAAGCGTCAACGAGAAGCGCTTGCTGATTTCTACGGGCGTAGTTGAGATTGTTCGATTCCATCCGAACATACTGGTCACACACGTACTGCTGCAATAAAAAACCACCACCATGTATTAAACTTATGCCTTCGTGATCAGTATCGTTGTTTCCTGTATATCGAATTGCCATACGATAACACACAAACTCCCGGATAGTGTTCCGACTGCGAACTTGGTTGTTGCGGTTACCCTCTTGCATCACATTGAAGTGCCAACCGCTCTCCCCGTGCGGGAAGAACAGAGGGTACAACATGGGATCTGCGTGACATGAGCCCGCGGGTATGGTTTGCATTCGATGTCCGGGGTCAACGGGATTCCTGTCAAAAATTACCAGATTGAGGTCTCTCGGTGGTCTTCCATCGTCACCAACGAACACGGCCGCAACTTCGTTTGCGGTCGGTCGTTGGTATCGTCGCTGATCCCTGGCTGCATCTGTAACAAAATGCATACTCACTGACCTAGGTCCCATCACTTCAGGGTTGGCATTGGCTCTTTCTTGTTCCTCTAACCACAACCTGCTCATGTTCCTGTAAACACATATTTACTTATAATATACACATTGTAAAAAGACCAGATAAGTGGGATAATATAAATAAATATAATGTATCGGTATAATAATCGGTAGTCTATGTTATTTACTTTATCCGGTAGTAGCACCACGGTTTAGTGTAATGTATATCGTATAAAATAAATTAAAAAATTACCTTTAAGTAGGTATTAAGAACTGTGTGTATAGATAAAAAAAAAAGCTACAGCGTTTAATAACTACTAAAGTGTATGTGTATGAGTTTATCGCTCATCTTACCTAAAAGCCTGAGCGTATGGGTTGATCTCCCGAAGCATTTGGTCCAGGTCTGCAAGCAAACCTGCCAAAAGACGGTCTGCGACATCTTGTTGTCGCATTCGGGCCTGGTTGGCCTCAGCTGAGTTGACAAAGTACAACTCACAGTACCTTGGTGGCCTGTGTTCGTTGCCAACGACGTCATTGTTGACCCTGCGGTACACTTGTCCGTGGACAGTGTACACGCTTGGTCCCCGACCCGGCAACCGCCTGGGGTTGAGGTCGCTGGAGAACGCTGCGAACGCCAGTGAGTTGTTGTACCGGCGAGTCTCCCTTCGAAAGTTTGTACCTTCCTGTGAATCATCAATCAACAAATTAGTTAAACGCATAGGTGCTCGCAGCAGTGCGCGCTGTCCTGTGGCGGTCACTTGACCGTTGTTACAGCACGTGGAGAAGTGACCTCTAGATGCGCGCTCACAATGAAAGTGACGGGCGTTGCATTCTCTGCAAACCACGTCCAAAGCACCTATGTTGTGTTGGTCCGGGAGTGGATGTTGAACACCTGCCGGACGGTCTCTCATTGGCAAACGTTCTGCCACAGGAACACCCAGTGGAATTGGCTCGAACTGCAATGTGAATAATAAAATAGTAATGGTTCTTATATATTTTTATTTTATGAATATGAAATCACTGACCTCTTCGTCGACGTCTGGAGGTAGATAGTCGAAGATGTCTGCGAATTCAAGTTCTGCCTGTGCGTCGGCCGGCAAAACATCAACGACTTCCACTTGTACGTCCATCAGGACGTCATCCATTTGGACCTCGACAACTTCCACATGGTCATCTTCGAGATGGACTTCGACAACTTCCACATTGTCATCTTCCACATGGACTTCGACGACTTCCACATTGTCATCTTCCACATGGACTTCGACGACTTCCATGTCATTGACATCCATTTGGACCTCAATGATTTCTGCGCCGCCTTGTTCATTGGCGTTGTCAATTTCTTCGTGAACTGCTTGTTCACCGTCAGGTGCCTCATGCTGCTGTTCGACTGCCTATAAAATCATAGATGATCAGTTTAAATGAATAGAATAGTGATATAAAATGATAATAAAACTTAAACAATTTAGTAACTAATAAATATTGTATTAAGTATCTCAATTCTTTAATTTGCCCATAAATAACAGAACATAATGAGTACCATCAGTTAAACATACAGACATAAATACAATTCCCTGTACACAATGATATGCTTTTGTCTATTATGATTTTGAATTGAAAGATTAATAGGCTCAAAAAAGAAGTGTATGCAAGTAAAAACGTTTATGTTTGGTGTGGTAGAGTATTAATTGTTTTAAAAAAAGATATTTATTTATTTATTTTTAATTATTATATAGAATAATAATTTAATGTCATAGCAAATAAAAGCATGTTATTGTTACAGCGAATAGAAGGTATGCGTATTTAAATACATCTATCTATACATTATAAAAAAATTTGTTAACAATGGTCGAGTGTGGTGTTGATGAGTGTAATATATAAAAGTTATATATTATTGTGATAGTGAATTAAAAAATTAACTCGTGACTGCACAATGTACTTTGAAATGTTTAATATAGATATATAGATTTAACATACATAAAGTAAAACATACAATGAATGCCACATAGCAGTGAAATGAGTGTATAAATAAGATTTAAGTTATGTCGTAGTGAATAAAAATGACTATAAAATAGGTTAGTTATTGAATTGGTATTGTATTTTATTAAATGTATCTCAAATGTTTAATGTTCCCATAAATAAAAGAACATTATGAGCACCCATCAGCTAAACATATAATATAAATACAAATATTTAGATATATTTGTGTATAAATTTAGTACAATAAATTAATTAAGCTATAGGTATAAGTGAACCTCAAAAAGAAAATTAAGATTAATAGGTTAAAAAAGAAGTTGAAAAAAAATTATATAAATCATAAAAACATTGTAACCAATACATTAAAAGTAAAACTTAAATAATTTAGTAACTAATAAATATTGTTAATAAGATAGGTTAGTTCAGGGGCGTACTTAGGAATGTCTTAAGGGGGGGGGGGCACAAACAAAAAGTTCTAATTTGCGTGGAGCCTAGAGTTGTAAAATTTCTCATATAATAAAAATAAGTATAAAATACGATGAATGGGGGGAGGCACGGGCCCCATGTGCCCCTCCCTTAAATACCGCCCCTGGGTTAGTTATTAAATTGGTATTGTATTTTATTAAATGTATCTCAAATTTTTAATTTTCACATAAATAAAAGAACATAATGAGCACCATCAATGTTTAAACAAACATACAGACATAAATACAAATATATTTAATATATCCATTTGTATGCAAATTAAATACAATAAATTAATTAAGCTACCTGGTATAAGTGAACTTAAAGATAGATATATACCTATATAATATACCTATATATATATTTTAATACACAAACCTTTGATTCCCTGTACACAATGATATGCTTTTATTTATTATGATTTTTAATTTAAAGATTAATAGGGTAAAAAAAAAAGTGTATGCAAGTAATAATGTTTATGTTATGTTTAGTAAAATATTTGTTTTAAAAAAAAGATATTACTCTATTTTGTTAATCAAATAAAGTATATTAAAAGAAATTATGGAATTAAAAATGTTCGAATGGAATAACTATCAATTAAATGACATATAATTATCAAGAATATATCATAATAAATAAATGCACGTCATTGTGATTGTGTACTGGGAATGGAAGGTTAGTGTATTAAAATATATCTATCTATGTATTCTATATACATTTGTCAAATGTAGTGTTAATGGAACCATGAGTGTAATATATAAAAGTTATATATTATTGAGATAGTGAATTAAGAAATGACTCGTTACTGCACAACGTACTTTGAAATGTTTAACATGGATACCATTTATAAAGTAAAACATACAATGAATGTCACATAGCAGTGAAATGTGAGTATAATGAGTATAAGATTTAAGTTATGTTGAAGTGAATAAAAATGAAGAAGTAGATATAAAAAACTATATTTAAATAAATTCACATAACAATGTTCAAATGGTTATTTTGTTACACATGTGTACATAATTTATGTTTACTCATACTCATACTCATGATTGAACTGACATCGACAATGAGATAAGTTTAGTGTAATTTAGTAAACAGAAAATGTTATATACACATATTAATGATAATATGTAACATATAAGTGAATATATGTGAAATGTTTCCTTAAAAATTATATTATAGTCTGTTGTACCTACATTGTATTATTTTATTCCTTATATATATATTATATATGTATAAATATTGTAATCATAAAAAATAAATCAGTACCAATTGTTTTTGGAGGTGTGTGATATTGTAGTATTGTAATACTATACAATTAAAACTAAAACTGTATTTCATAATAAACTTACTATTGACGGCACGGCTGTGCTGGTTAAACGGCGTCGATTGGCCCCAGGGAAGAAGTCAACATGTGGAATGAAATGCCTCGAACAGAGCATGGAGTTTGGACGAACGGCAAAACCGTTGGTCTCAACAAATTGCACCCACAGACGTCTACGTGCGGCGTCCGCAGGAAATCTAAAGAGGAAAATGTATCAATATAATAACGATACATAAAAATGTGCTTAGTGCAGTGAAAATGTGAATACTTGTGTGCTGAAACTCCAATAGCACCATCAACGTTTCCACACATGACGCAGTGTCTGACCATTGTAATAAAACTAAAAAGTATATTAAAAACATGTTCAATTTAGTAATTAGCATAATAACATGAGCAAACTGAATATTAATAAAAACAAATTATTTGCAAACACTATCAAAATTATGTTCGTTATCAATGGATATGATACTACAACAGTTATTGCGCGTTATTATCGGAAATACGTTAATATTATTTGAATAATTTAAAAAACGTATTCAAATTCATACAAAATAATAGGAAAAATGTGACTCATCACAACAGAATTATGTAAAATGCTAAAATCGTTAACAGAATGCAATATTTCCGTTAACCGTAACATGGAAATACTCTATAACTGCGCGCAGATAATCTTCGAAAGGTACGCAAACAGGTGCAAAGGCATGTCACCGGCGCCGTGTATGCGTTAATTTGCGATGCTCGTGGGTAATGCACAGATACAAAATGACATAACCACATAACCTATGAAAGTCGAGCTATTCGTTATTATTATGTATTCATACATACATTGCGCGTAAAACGTTAATAATAATAGTCGAAAGTTTTGAAAGTATTTTATATCGTACTCGTGTGCGTGATGTAATGAAACTATTGAAACCAATAACATAAACAAATTGTTTACATACACGTGCATGGCTTACGCACAGTTATAGAAGGAAAATAAAATTGTACTCACCGGTCTCCAAAGTTCCAGTTATGAATAAAAAAAGTGAACGAATAGGTAATAAAAACTGGAGAAATTATAAGTAAATGTACTAATGAGTATAAATGTGCAAGTAAAACAAACAAAAACAAAAAAAAAAATGCTACGACAACTGTATTGCACGGATGTTGAACGTAGCCTGCAGAAATCGGCCAACGGCTCGACCGTTGTCGCGTCCTCCCTCCCCACCCATCGTGTTGTACATCACGCCATCCAAAGACCTGCAATAATACAGTAAACACGTTAACCGACATTCAAACACGGTATCGCTCGTAAAGTCATAACCAACATTTTATCTAATATAAGGCGGCTATATACGAAATAACAGACATCGTAAAGTGAAATTGGGAAAGCCGTTCATTTTCAATCGACACACCGAAACGTGAGTACATGATATTTAATTATATTTGCTAATTGTTAAGTTAGGATATAGTGACCACATGTACTGTTTTTCATAAGGCAGTTTTTTTTTTTACTAACAATTTTTTTTTCATTTATATTATTTTATTATGGTTCGAGCTAATGAATATTATCTAAATAATTAAAATATATTCGAATAAAAATGAAATTGAATAATTTTCAAACATAATGCTAATATACAAAATACTAATGTATTCTCTAGTTTCTTCTGTAGATAGTTCTGTGTTTGCTTCAAGTAAAAGAAGATTTGCAATGCTTATTATTTTTTATTTTTTTTTTAATACGTAAATAATATATTCAAAGTAATGTAATTGAATAATTTTCAAACATAATGCTAATATACAAAATACTAATATATTCTCTAGTTTCTTCTGTAGATATAGTTCTGTGTTTGCTTCAAGTAAAAGAAGATTTGCAATGCTTATTATTATTTATTTTTTTTAATACGTAAATGTTTTAATTACGTTAGGGAGAACGATAATATGTCTTAATTAATTATAATTAATTTCAGTATGGAGAACTTAAACATAGGGTCCATTAACAATTGCTCGGGTTTGCAGGTGAATTACTACGGTAATTCACAACCTCAAGTAATCCCTGCAAACCCGAGGCAAAAGAAGGCCGTACGCCGTAAGTTTATCGAAAGTTATAACTGTAGAACTCGTGTAAAAATGTTAATTAGAATTTTTTTCCATAACTTTTCTATTTCAGGTTGCTTCAACTGCAACGGCTACGGCCACATTGCCCGAAAGTGTGAGTGTTTTATATATTTATATTACATTTCACTTGCCATGTGCTTTTCGTAAGCAGGATAATATTCAATTGTATATTCGTGTTACAGGCAAAAAATCAAAGAAGCCGGCAAAAAATGCCGTAAAAAACAATAAGCCGGAGCGAGCGGCCCCGGGTGCGGCGCAGACTCCTGGTGCGGCGGAGACCCCGGGTGCGGCGGAGACCCCGGGTACGTCAGAGACCCCGGGTACGTCAGAGGCCCCGAGTACGTCCGAGGCCCCGGGTACGTCCGAAGCCGCAAGTTCGTCGGAGGCAGCGGCGGACTCTAAAAAAAATGTAAGTAATATTATTTGTGCTTAAAATTATTTTTCTATTAGTGTAATAAATATATTTAATTTTTTTTTTTACAGCAAAAACAATAAATTAAATTTTTTTTTATATTTGACTTTATAGTTTATACTATTATTTTATAAATTTTTTAAATTGAAAATATTTTTTTATACACACACACACACACACACATTACATATAATAAATATTTATACAATTTCCCACTTATATATTGTGGACATATTATATATTAAATTAATAAACTATTAAACCTATATATTGCTTAATGTTATTATACACTGTTAGGTATGTTTTACATTATGTATAATAATAATTCCAAATTAAAAATTTTTTTTATTAACTTAGGTACCTATTATTTTTACTTAAAATTATTTTATATATATTTTTAAATTTTAAATTTTTTATACACACACACACACACACACTCACAAATATTATATAATAAATATTTATACAAATTCCCACTTATATATTGTGGACATATTATATATTAAATTAATAAATTATATGTAGACTATTAAACCTATTTTGTTAAATGTTATTATACACTGTTTTGTTTTACATTATGTATAATAATAATTCCCAAAAATAATC
Organism: Schizaphis graminum; assembly: GCA_020882235.1. Classification (NCBI taxonomy): domain Eukaryota; kingdom Metazoa; phylum Arthropoda; class Insecta; order Hemiptera; family Aphididae; genus Schizaphis; species Schizaphis graminum. Next base: position 28,116,597 of record CM037036.1, read on the forward strand.
TGATAAAATCACTTTCTTTTTAAAAACGTTTTTGTATTTAAATATTTTGTGTTGTGTACATATCACGTGTTTTTAAATATTTTATTATTGTATCTATGTTTGTTAAGTCTCTTAAAATAACATTGCCTCGTACTTATTGCTTATTTTTATTATTATATATCATTATATATAAATTTTGTACAATGCTCATTGCCCAATATTGCATATATTTATAATATATTATATTAATACATCAATCGTGTTTGACTATATTTTGCCCTTAATATTTTCGATATGTTATATGGTGTTTCCTACATTGGTTTTATATGTAACAGACTTGAATAATGTACAAAAAAAATTAAATACGTGTTGTATATAATATATAGTCACAGCAAATTTACCAATGAATAAACAATAAATAGATTTACAATATGTTACATCGATAATTTGTCGACGATAAGATAATCTTTTAATCTTTTTGACACCGCTGTCGACAAATTATTGGACTTGCGACGACTGAAATAAATACGTACGTAAAATAAAATCGAAATCAACTTTATTACTTTTTTTTATTTTTCAAAGCGTACGATGATCCATGCATTTTAGATTTTTAAATAAATTATAATAAATTATAATAAACAATAATAATAATAATAATAATAATAAAGGTATATATTTTTATTTATTAAGTTTACAGCGCATATGGTATTGTATAATAATCATTATGTAATGTGAAATGCAACGCGATGTGTGAGATGAGAATTATAGTTCAATAATCTATGAAAAAAAAAATCATTGTTATAATGTTCAGCTATGATTCAATATAAAATAATAATTTTAAAATAAAACATTACGTAAAAAAAATGCAAAAAATCCGGGCGGCCATGATCAGCACACGCCGCCGCCGAATCGGCAGGAGCGAGATTCGTTCTTGATACCCCTGCCTAACCTATACAATGGGACCTAACGCCTAAACCTATCGACTACAGTTCGAGTTGTAGAAGTCCTCAAAATCTCGAGCATTTAAACCGTTTTCGACCCGCGACGAATTTTGCGTCGAGCACCGTTTTTCCTATGCAATTCGTATATTTCGTGTGGAATGAGGCTCGTATTTATTCATATGAATTGTGTTTGTCCAGAATATTTGTTTGTATTGTCATTATTGTCATATTTATAATACAATATAGGTGTAGATACCAAATTTATTTTGAAAGAATTCAATATTAATGACCTCACCTCTTTAATAATAATCCCATATTATACATTTAACAAAATAAATGCTTTTTAATGCTCTCTCAATTACAAATACATGTAATATGTTTAATTAGATATGTAACAACAACAACTTATTTTTTATTATTATATTATTAATATATTATATTTGATTAAGTATTTTTTTATAATCTAAAAAATTGAATTTAAAGTTGCTGATTAATACTGTTCTATGATGTTTAGTATTGTACATTTTTTACTAAAAAAAATATAATATACAAATTGTTAAGAAAATGTATATAATAATAATATATCCATGATACATTACCTAGTATAAGTTTTTATTTTATTAGAAAGATAACAATATAAAAGTATAGTTAATTATATTCATTTTAATGTTTTAACACTGAGACTATTAATTATTTATTATGTTATTACCGTATACATATTGTGTAGTACTGTGTGGTATATATTACTCTTTATAAAACTACTTTAACTCAACAAATCACCTAAAAACTATTAGCTAACCTGTAGTAAATGTTTATACAGTCAATGTATGTATCTAATGTATTAATCTGGAGCTGCATGAATGTAAATATAGGTACTACCTCAAAAAAAAACCTTTGTAGTTTTAAATCACATATTATATACATAATAAATAATGTGCTATGCGAATCGGCCTCCATCGTCCACAAACACTTCTGTGCCACCGAGCACAACCTGAGGTAAAAAATGAATCTAATGGTGTTAGGGTTGAGTTACAAAGGATAAGACAATGTAAATAAAATGATAAAATGCAATTTATTGAATCAAAAAAACAGTAATTTAACTATATTATGTAGTAAATCAACGATGCGCGGCGGAATGAATGTCTCTGCTCTTACGACGATTGCATATAAACCTGCAACACATATGATAACAGACTAATGTAGTATATACACAAACATTAGTGAGATATATTTAAATAAATACACACCTTGACAGCCTTTGATGCGTTGAAAAAAACAATCTCCGACGTCGACAGTCTGCAACGACGTCTACGAAATGACTTTTTGTATCCGGAACGGGAGGACTGCAAACACGTACTACAGAGAAATAAAATACACATCGAATTAAACCGCACGATTAATCGAAAAAAAATTTAATATATATACCGAGTACAGACCTCATACGTCGGTCGTCTGAGTGAACGCGAAAAAAAACAAACACGTAAACAACGGGCACACTACCGGCCGTAAAAAGACGCGACGTAGGCGAAAAACACGACCGCGGGGTCGAAAAACGCCTTCAGGTCGGCATAAACGGGCTTAAAAAATATTATTGAGAGCAATAGAAATTTTCGAAAAAGCGATACATAAACATAACGTATAGTAATATAATATAGTAATAATAACGTCGAGGGAGCGCGATAACGGTCGGCGGCGGTGATAATATAACGTGTCCACAAAACGAAAAACGGCTTCAAAATTCGTAAGGCGGTCGGCAGTGACAAACAGAACTAACTGAAGCCGACGGCGATAACGCAAAAAGGTGATAACGGGTCGGGAAAAAAATTCTAATTTTCGATTGGCTTTCTGCTAAAGTACTGGTAGCGCCGGGGCGGACAACGGGCGAACTGCTTCACGTTTTATTATATAAGACTAGCGGCCCGTGAAACTCGCTTTGGGTGAAACTCGGTGTAAGCGAAAACCGTTGGACGGATGGAAGAGCTTGAAAGCAGAAAGTTTTAAAAAAATGAAGATTTGGTGGTACTGCGAGTCTTCTATCGGTATGATAAGGCGGATGTTGTCGAGAATTGATAAGACGTTCGATTGTTTGGCGGTCTTCTTTCGAAAATGAAAAACGTTTGAAAGCTGAGACGTAGACTTTTGAGTGTCTAGCTATCAGCCTTCAACCGGTGTAAATAGATACCTGGCTGGGGAATCCGACTACGGCGGATTGTCTAACGTTCAGGCGTCGAAAGTAGGAAAAAATGTTTAAGTCGAATGTTTGAGCGTCGGATCACGAAATATTTCGACGCAATAACTGAAATAAAAATTTTGTATGAACTCAATTTACAAAAAGCTTTAAAGGAAACTAAACCAGCTAGGTAGGCAATCCGACTGCGTCGGATCGCAGACAATGTCGGCGCAGGGATCAAATATTATATGAATTGACTTTTGAGTGTACAACGCATGCACTATGACAATGGTATTATTAATTAATCAGTTATTCACAGCAAAACAAATTGTTTATATGGAAGTAAATCTTATCCATTAATTAATTGTATTTGTATGTATTTAAAATAAAAAAATTGTGCTACGTAAAAGTTTTTTAAAGCAATGTTATTGCCTTTTAATCTTTAGGCGGATGCTGTTTTGTTTGTAAAATATTTCAAGTCAAAGTGAGTTTTTGAATGTTAAATACTTTATCAGTTATTTATGGTAAAAATCAGTTTATACGCTAATAAACCTACCAGGTAGGCAATCCGACTTCGTCGAATCGCGAACTTTGTGGGCGGAATTGGTGAAATAATAAGAACTTTTCATTAATTCTCATTTCGAAATATGTTATGTACAAATATGTTTTATACATTTTGTCATGTTCCCTCGGAAGTCGATAGTCGGGTGTTGTATTTTAGTAGTCAGCAATCAATGGGAAAAATCAATTATGACACACAACTAAAGTAATCAAGTAAGCAAACCTATTGCTTCGAATCGCGTACAATGGGGGCGCATTGGTAAAATTGTATTGAATTGTATATTATGTATTGAATATACAATATTAACAACATTCGTAACACGGGAGTTACAATTTGTAATTTATTCTATTAATTTACAGAAAAAGTAACTGTTAACATGTAAGTAAATTTAATATTCATAATAAATATAAAACAAAATATTTCTGAAAAAATCGAGAAAAAAAATGCAAAAAATCCGGGCGCCATGTTACGGCATGTGCCGCCGCAAATTCCGCTGGGGCGGGTTTCGATCTTCCTATACCTGCCTATTTTATTCATGGGGACCTAACGCCTAAACCTATCGACTACAGATTGAGTTATTAAATTCTGTCAAATCTCGAGCATTTAAACCGTTTCCGATCCGCAACGAATTTTGCGTTAAGCACTGTTTTTCTTGTGTAATTAATATATTTCGTATGTAATGAGAGTTGGATATTTTTATTAATTGTCTTTTACATGCATTTGCAAACAATATCTTTTGACATATTGTAATTTTTTACGTGTATTACATTCATTTGAATGTGTAATATTAATTTAATCATATAATAGTAAAGAATACAGTTTTTAGATTAACGAAATTTATTCAAAAATTTAAATCCTCTAAAACTATACTTAAATAATCTACATTATTTATATAAATACTTCAGGCAATACATTAAAGTCAAACCCAAACATATTTATTGTTATTACTAATATTATTTATCAAACATTTTTATTCTAATTTGATGTCATCGTTACCGATTACTACTATTATAATACACTACCTACAGCATAGGTATTGTATGCATAAACATAATATCAGTCGAACGGCAAAATGTAAATTGTACATAATATGCAATATGTAGCAATAGTTTGCTTGGTTGTGTGTGATGACATATTTAATATACCTATTTATCATACTATAGTTTAGGTATACACTAATTTAATGTACCTATAAATTCTTATAGGAACCTGATCACTATAATTCCATATTATATACAAAATGCATGTTACAAATACAATTTATATAACTACTTTTGTTCTTTTCTAGGCCAGTGACCTATGTTGTCGAGGCCTTTGTTTATAAATAAAAAAAAATGCAATTTAAAATATTGCTATTATAGGTATAATTACCATTTATATGTACATAATTATATTATTTATATATATTATTTTTCTTTGTATTTTTTTTATACATATTTTTGTTACCTATTGTGTTAGATATTATGTAAATAAAAAAATATAATTGAGGTATTCAATGTTTAAACCGTTTTGAATCATGAATCAATGATTAATATAATACTTTTAAAAGTTGAGCCTTTAAAGTATAGTGTCAAACTCAAACGTATGTTTTGTAATTAATTACTATTAAATGTTGTTGAACATTGTAAATGGTTAGCATAAGATATAATAACAACATTCTTAACAAAATTTTAATGTATTCAATTTATATATTGTGTTCTTGATTCAAAAAATAAAAAGTATTTAATACCTACACATCAATTATTATCTGTTTTTTTTTATTAGGTAGAAAACAATTATACAATTAAAGTAAAATTTATAAAATTTATTTTTATAAGCTAAATATTGCATAGATTGCAAATATACTCAATTGTATAATTTAAATTATTTATAAAACTATTTAATTACTTTTTGTCTGAAACTTACATGATGGATATTAAATTAAATGAAATAATTTAAAATACTTATGGTTGCAAATTAATTCTTTTGAACTTACCAAATGTTTCATATTGCTTAAATAATAACATACAATACATTATAATGATGTCGATAGTTTAATATTTTTTATTTAATTAACAAAATTTATTTTTAGATGTGTGCAAAAGCACGTAGTATTATTATAATTTATCAATGCATTTATGTGTAGCATAAAATTACTTAATTACATAATACTATATAATATGTAGAGTTGAACAACAATAATTTAAGTATCGTATGTAGATTACTTTATTTATTATTCAGATTGTAAAAATCACACGATACGTAGTTAACCAATTACTCTAATTCAACAACTCACTTATGAACTATTAACATTCTCCGTATGTTTTTAATGTATTTATGCTGTTAATATGCATACATCTGAGTAAAAGTAACTATTCAACCATGGTGTAGCTTCAATACACTCTGTTGGAGTAATGCTGACAGTGCCTTGCGAATGAACCTGCATCGTCGACAAACACTTCTGTGCAACAAAGCACTACTCAAGGTAAATATTAGTCTAATGGTGTTAGGGTTGAGTTAGAAATGATAAGGCTATGTAAATAAAATGATAAAATGCGATTTATTGAATCAAAAACATTAATTTAAATATATTATGTAGTACCTATAAGAGTAAATCAACACTGTGCGAACAAACGAACGTCAATGCTCCGCAACATTTGACTATACACCTTTACCACATATGATAATAGATTCTATGTAGTATACACACATTTGATATCAAAAAATAATAATCTTCAGTACTGATTCAGCACTGTCGACGGTCTGGAACTAAAGTGTACGAAGGCACGAAAACGACTTGTATTCGACACGAATCGACGAACAGAAAGCCTACAACACGTACAGAAATATAACACACATAAAATCGTGCAATTTAATCGAAATCATTAAAATAATACCGAGTAGGTTAAACCGTACATAGGTACCTCATACGTCGTTCGGCAATTCTAATCGTTACGTCCAATCACCGTTACAGATTTCACGTACAATCGGTAAACGTTCAGCGTTCAAAGGACACGGGCTACGCGAAAAACCATATCATAATGTCGAAAGCGTGAAAAGAACGACGAAAACTGAAAAAGTCGAAATTAAATCGGCGAGAACGTCGGTCGGCGGCCGTCTCGGTTAACACGACGGCGAACGCAAAATAACAAACACGTAGAAAACGGGTACTCTACCAGGCGTGAAAAAACACGGAGTACTCGAAAAACACGACGGCGAAGACATAAAATGTCAAAAAAATTACAAAAAAGGGGTACAAATGTCGAAAAGTTGTAGAAATTTTCGAAAAATCATAATTATACAGTAATAACAAAACATCGACTCGAAGTAGCGCGATAAGTAAAACAGTGATAAGGGGTCGGAAAAAATCGAATTTTTTGATTGGCGTTCCTTATTTGCTGCGTCGCACCTGGCGGTCTAGAGACGAACTCCTTCACGTTTTATACTATAAGACTAGCGGCTGGTGTGCCTCGATTCCAGGCTTGTAGAAGCCGCCTTCGGCGCCTTCGAGGGGGTCGAGTGAAAATCGTTTCAAGGGAAATTCGGTTGGAAATGATAGTCGGGTGTCTAGAAATCGGTCACTAAAATTGTTAAAGAGTTGATTACTAAGAGTGTGAGATATCAGTTATCATTCGGTGTAAAAGTTTGTATTGACGCTTGCCCGCGAGGCTTGTATGAATTCAAAAAGATTAAATGTGTACCGAAAATGGTAATTGAGTGTCTAGCTATCAGTCATCATTTGGTGTAATATCGCTTCCCGTCGCCTGCCCGGATCTTTTTTGTACGTAAAAAAAAAATAACATATCAAAAATTGTAATTGAGCGTCTAGCTATCAGTCCTCAACCTGAGCAAGTATATACCTGGCTGAGAAATTATGGATAGGTTACATATTGTATCGTTTGCCCGGTGCTTTTTTGCATGAGAATAAAATAAATAAATAAAATAATGGTAATTGAGAGTCTAGCAATTAGTCATCAACCAGTGCGAATCGATAGTTGTGCTGGGCAATCCGCCTACGGCGGATTGTTATACCTCCTGACGTCGTAAGTCTGATGTTGTATTGTAGGAGAAAAAGTTTTAAGTCGAACGAAATTTCAACGCCTTATATTTTGGGAAAATCGATTTATACACAACTAAATCACTTAATTCACTGCGTCGAATTGCAGACTATGTGGGCGCAATTAATGAAATCTGAACTTTTTATTTGCTAAAAATTGAATATACTTTATGTGTTACTAATATACCTCAGGTAGGCAATCCAACTGCGTCGGATCGCGGACAATGTCAGTATTGTGGGTGTAATAAGTGAAATAATCCACAATACATTTATTACATCATGTTGTTTATGTGTGGTATATTTTTAGATTCTGAACGGAGTGATGAATGTATTGATTTTACAATGATGTGTGTTTTTTTTTTTTTTTTTTTTTTTTTTTTTTTTTATTTTTTTTTTTATTTTTGTGTCTGACGACAACATTTGGAGCAGTAAAAATGCTTCGATTTTGGACTTCAGCCCCTCTTTGAAAAGGAAATCGGATCTAGTTGGTACTTTGGGGGGTCAAAAGTTAAAATTTTTCAATATTTTTTAAATGAGTCGGGAAAAACATAAAAAAAATGACGGAAAAACGGGATTTTTTACGCACAACCAGTTTTCGACAAAAACGAATTTTTTATTTTGCTATAACTCAAAAACTAATAGATGAAAATACTTGAAACTTTCACCAAATGTTTATATTAGCGTTCTCCATACATAGGTAAATTTTCAAAGAATTTTGACTTTTTTCGAGCTATTTATAGACAATTGAAATTTTTAATTTTTTTTAGTATTTTTTTTTTAAATAACGATAAAAATTTTTTGGCCGGCCAGAAAATTTTGAAAATTTAATACAAGGTTTCTTATAAGTTGTTCTTAAAGTGATAAAAAAAAATCCGAAATCGTTAGTCACAATTTTTTTTTATAAGTGCTTAAAGTTCGAATTTATACGAAATATGTCAAAATTGCGAAAATTGGCAAGTAATTTTGTGGTTGAAAATTCGTAAAATTTTTTTCTTTTATAACTAAGTTTTGAAAATTTGATACAAGGTTCTCCATACATTTTTCTTCAAATACCTGTAAAAAAAACTCTACCAGACTAAGACAAAAAATTTTTATGAGTGTTTGAAATTTAAATTTTTACAAAACCGCGTTAAATAACGGTTTAGCCTCAAACGATTTTTGATATTTGTTGTTATTCAAACAGTATAAGTCGTAAATACTTGAAAATTTTACCAGTTATTTAGATTGCCATTTTCTTTACGTGATTTGATTTTCAAAACATTTTGACTTTTTTTGAGCTATTTATAGACAATTGAAATTTTCAAATTTTTTTTATTTTTTTTTTATAAATGTTGATAAAAAAAATTTAGGTGGGACAAATTACTTGAAAATTTAATTGAAGGGTCCACATAACTTGTTCTAACTCTCATTCAAAAATTATAAAAATACATAGGCACAATTTTTTTTTATTAGCATTTGAAGTTCAAATATTCACAAAAATTCGTCAAAATCATGAATATTTTTCACTATTTGGTAGTTAAAAATTTATAAATATTTTTCTATCAAAAGCTAAGAATTGAAAATTTAATACTATGCTGTCCATAAGTTAAGCTTAGAATAATTATAAAAAAGTTTGAGGATTGTTCAATTTAAAAAATTTTGCGAGTGTTTAAAGTTTTAATTTTAATTTGAAATTAAAAATACACGTGTAAAATAACTTTTTACTAATAAATAATTTTCGATTTTTGTTATTTTAAAAAAATTACTAAACGTAAGATCTTGAAACTTTTATTTAAATGTTTGAATTAGTTTCAAAGTAAAATATATTACAGTATTTAAGTATTATATATCCTAGACTGACAAATCATCTCCGTTCAGAATCGTTTTTCGTATACAATGATACCTATCATTGCATTCAAATTTAACCTAGCCTAGTCCGAGGTCCACCCCACCCCCTAATGTACAGCAGAGCGATACTCACTTACCCGCTTTTTTTTCGTTTCTTTTTTATCTTTAAAATTTAAACTTGAAAGTTATTAGTTATTTTGCATAAAAACCTGAAGAAGCTTGAATGTTCGTATTAATTGTCTTTTTAATGTATTTATCTACAATATGTCATGCTTTTATTATATTTTATATATATATATATAGGTATATTGCCCTTAGTATAGAATATGCACTATTTTAATATACTAAATTTATTAAATGAGTTAAATGTTAAATGTGCATTCTGGATCTATATAACTTTAATAAATACATTATAGCATAGTCTCTTAAAATATTACCCAAAACGATAATTTTGTTTTTACAAACCTTTACAAACGATTGAGCTAAAAAAAGATGGGTTTTTCGAAAATACCCCCATTTCTCCAGCCCCCCAACTTTGATTTTTTAATAACTTTTTATGTTTTTTTTTACAAACGATAATTTTGTTTTTACAAACCTTTAAAAACGACTTACAAACGTAATGTCATGTTTAATTGCAAAAATGTTTAATTGGGGGGGTTAGGGAAATGTGCCTCAAGTAATCCATACATACACATATTGTGTGTCATTAGGTAATTACCTAATTATTAATCTTTATTTGATCATAAGCAAATTCAACATGCTCAGTGATAGTTAATAAGTACTATTACAAATAAACATAATAACAAAGCTGATACCAAAACATATATTTAACATTTGCAAATTTGCAATATATTATGTGTTTGATTCAAATAGAAAATTAGAACATACATAATTATTGAAATATTGTTTTTAATTAGTTGAGTAACCAGTAACTATTATACAATAGGAGCATTTAAGTAATTAATCTGATTAATATAAAAATCCTACCACAGAAAAATGATTTTATTTAATTTGGTAGTCTGCAATAATCATCTATATTGGAATATATTATGAGTAAAACATTCAAAACTTGAATTTATCTCATCACATGATGTCAAATGTTGCTTTCTACTATAAAAATATACCACCGTTGCCATTAAAATCATATGTTTTATACAATTTGCATTATATAGTGTTTACATACATAAAAAGAAAGATATAATATTTTATTTATCATTAATTAAGCACAGGTTTTGATTGATTTAATAAAAATTATAAAAATCTAACTACTGAATACAATTAGTAGTTTCTTAAAGATAGGTATGTACAATTGACCGTTAGTAGTAAATATTAATGTTATTAACTGACTCGACAATTCAACGATAAGCCTATCACATACCTACATAGTTTATAATATAGATATTGCCAATTTTTATCTGCAAGCCAATGTCAGTGACAATAGGAATATCAATTAATACAATATATTTAAGCATAGGTACACCATTTGAGTAAATAATAATAATAATTAATAATAACATAATATAATAATATTTATAAAAATACAAAATTCATCATTACACTTTTATTGGTCAGTGTAAGTAAAATGCATAAGTCATTGTGTCTGTCCAATCTGTATTATGCATTCAAACAGCTTATATTTTATTTAATTTTAATACTATTGCTGACGTATATGTTAAAAGTACTTTTGAGCCACGGCACTCTAAGTAATGTCAATGTTAAGTGTAAATGTTTAGCATTAAAACAATATATATGAATACACTGTACAGTATAACATAATAATACATTTTAATAATAAAACAAAAGTGTGTGTAATGTACTCATATGACTGTCTATGTAATTTTAATTTTTAATTACCTACCAATAAGTAAGTGAGCAAGGTATATGTAATAACAACTATAAGTGAGCAAGGAATAACTATTCACTATTAACTCTTATAAATATCTATAGGTACGTACCAATCGTTTCAGTGGAATTTATTGTAATTGTTGAATTATTTTAAATAATAAACAAATAATTACAATATTTTAATATACCTACACATAATATATAATAAATATAAAATTTGCTTCCCATTACATTCAGGTCAAGTTCTGTTTTGGTATATTCTAAAATATTTATTTATTATAATAAAATAAAACCTACTACATAATGTTTGCAAATTAAAATTAAAATAAATTGTAAAACGGTGCTAAATTGAACAATATTTAAAATCAAATAAATAATGGCAATGCACCTATTAGTGTAATTATTTTGGTAAGTCAACCTCATATTTAATATAATAAAATAATGATATGAAAAAATAATTAGAATAACATTAGAAAAAAAAGTGAAAAAAAATGCAAAAAATGATTTGTACCGTTTATCACAGCGCCGCCGGAACAATCGCCGGACCGGAATTCGATCTCGCTACACCTGCCTAATTCCTATCCTATCCTAACGCCTAATCCTATCGACTACAGTTTGAGTTGATGACTATCGTCAAATCTCGAGCACTTAAACCGTTTCCGAACCGTCACTGAATTTGCGTTATACATCGTTTTACCTGTTTAATTCGTATTTCATTGCACACACACACAGGCATTCTTGTTGATTTTCTTTAGAAAATATTTGTAATCACTAATCAATATCCGTTTTATGTCTATTGTATTTATATTTATTATTATTATATATACATATATATTATATGTATTAAACGACTTTTGTCTTACACCCAAACGCTCGTCGCGATCACACGACAGAATTTTGGTACGTATAACAATAACGTATACAACGCGAATACGGAATAACTCGAAAAAAGCTATAAGATCCGTAGAAAAGTGAAAAATTAATAAATAATAATAATAATCGTATAGTTGTCCAACGTCGTCGGTTTGATAACCGGGCGGGCGCGATAACGGCGGGCCGCGGCGACCATAGCGCATTCTTTTTTCCGTTTTAGGAACCGCTGTTAGTACAGCAAGCGCGCTCAAGTGGGTTTCGGGCGAAGCCTCACGCGTTTTATAATATAAGACTAGCGGCCCGTGAAACTCGGTGTAAGTGAAACTCCTAGGTCGGATGAAAGTGCTTGAAAGTGGAAAGTTTTCAAAAAATGAAGATTTAACGGTTATATATCCGTGGTGATGGTACCGTCGATTGCATTAGTCATAATTAGGGTTCGGGACTTCTTGCACTTAAAATTATCGAAATATGCATGCAAATATGCAGTCAAAATCGTCAAAATATGCTTTAAAATATGCAGCTAATTTACTATAAAAAATTTTAAAAATGCATAAAATATATAATTAATAAAATAATAAATTATTGTTATAAAAAAAAAATCTAAAAATTAGGTGGGTACTTAATATAATAAAAATAATTTTTACACAGGTTACTCATCCCTCATCTGTATCGTCTTCATGCTCATCTGTAACATACTAATTGTCGATATTGTCGATAAAAAGGTTGATTATTAAGCGATAAAGAGACTATCGTCGTAAACAGACTTACGTGTTAGATACGACAGACTAGTCTACGACCATCCAATTATGATTTTTCCCGACAATTTTACGTTTATAAAAATATAAAATGTGAAATATGCCGAAATATGCTAAAAATTGCTCAAATATGCATTTTTCTTAAAATATGACGAAATATGCAAAAATATGCAAATTCAAACTTAGTATTTAATTTCGTAATTTCATAAAACAAATTTATAACTCACTTAAAATAGACTACGACCACTACAAAAAAACATGCAAATGCAAGAAGTCCCGAACCCTAGTCATAATTATATATATTTTTTTAATATATTATATTATATATTATATCGGTTAACGCGACGGCGAACGCAACGAAACAAACACGTAGAAAACGGGCACTCTACCGGGCGTAAAAAAACACGACGGCGAGGCCGTAAAACGCCAAAAAATTCCAAAAAAAGGGTTCAAACATCGAAAAGTGTTCGAAAACCGATGTATTCAGTAATAACAAAACGTCGACTTCGAGATAGCGCGATAACACAAAAAGGTGATAACGGGTCGGGAAAAAAATTCTAATTTTCGATTGGCCTTCTGCTAAAGTACTGGCAGCGCCTTGGCGGACAAAAGGAAAAGTCTTCACGTTTTATTATATTAAATAGCGGCCCGTGAAACTCGCTTGGGTGAAACTCGGTGTAAGTGAAAACCCTAGGACGGATGGAAGAGCTTGAAAGCAGAAAGTTTTTAAAAAAGGAAGATTTGGTGGTACTCGCTGCAAGGTCTTCTACCGGGATGATAAGGGGGTGTTCTCCAGAATTGATAAGACGTTCGATTGTTTGGCGGTTTTCTTTCGAAAGTGAAAAATTTTTGAAAGCTGAGACGTAGACTTTTGAGTGTCTAGCTATCAGCCCTCAACCGGTATAAATAGATACCTGACTGGGGAATCTGCTACGGCGGATTGTCTAACCTCCTACCATAGAAAGTAGGAAAAAATATTCAAGTCGAATGTTGTCATTTGAGCGTTGAATAATCGGTAATCACTTGTGAAAATAAATTCAATGCAACTATACCTACCAGGTAGGCAACCCGACTTCCGTCAGATCGCGGACTTTGTGGGCGGAATTGGTTAAATAATAAGAACTTTTTATTAACTTTCATTTCGAAATATGTCATTTCGAAATATGCTCGTAAAAAAGTCAGAGGTAAATCGTGTGTTGAATTTTAGTAGTCAGCAATCAACGGGGAAAATCAATTATGATACACAACTAAAGTAATCAAGTAAGCAATCCGATTGCGTCGAATCGCGGACAATGTGGGCGGATAGTTGAAATTGTATTGAATTGTATATTATGTATTGAATATACAATATTAACAACATTCATAACACGGGAGTTACAATTTATAATTTATTCTATTAATTTACAGAAAAAGAAACTGTAAATACGGAAGTAAATTTAATCGTGTATTTATTATATACATTATTCATAACAAATATAAAACAAAATATTTCTGAAAAAATCGAGAAAAAAAATGCAAAAAATCCGGGCGGCCATGTTACGGCATGCGCCGCCGCTGAATCCGCCGGGGCGGGTTTCGATCTTGCTATACCTGCCAATTTAATTCATGGAGACCTAACGCCTAAACCTATCGACTACAGTTTGAGTTGTTAATTTCTGTCAAATCTCGAGCATTTAAACCGTTTCCGATCCGCAACGAATTTTGCGTTAAGCACTGTTTTTCTTGTGTAATTAATATATTTTGTATGTAATGAGAGTTGGATATTTTTATTAATTGTCTTTTACATGCATTTGCGAACAATATCTTTTGACATATTGTAATTTTTTACGTGCATTACATTCATTTGTAATATTAATTTAATAATATAATAATATAATTTTTGGATTAACCAAATTTATTCAGAAATTTAAATCGTCTAAAACTATACTTAAATAGTCTACATTATTAATATAAATACTTCAGGCAATACATTAAAGTCAAATTCAAACTTATTTATTGTTATTATTAATATTATTTATCAAACATTTTTATTCTAATTTGATGTCATCGTGACTGATTACTACTATTATAGCATATTGTATGCATAAACATAATAACAAAGTCGAATGGCAAAATGTAAATTGTACAAAACATGCAATATATAGCAATACACAACACCTTGGTTGTGTGTGATGACATATTTAATATATTTATCATACTATAGTGTATACACTAATTTAATGTACCTATAAATTCGTATAGGAACCTGATCACTATAATTCCATATTATATACAAAATGCATGTTACAAATGAAATTTATATAACTACTTTTGTTCTTTTCTAGGCCAATGACCTATGTTGTCGAGGCCTTTATTTATAAATAAAAAAAAAATGCAATTTAAAATATTGCTATAGGTATAATTACCATTTATATTTGTATAGTTATATTATTTATATTTATTATTTTTCATTGTATTTTTTTTATACATATTTTTATTATAAATCCATGTGTCGTGTTAGATATTATGTAAATAAAAAAATATAATTGAGGTAGGTATTCAATGTTTTAAATTGTATACAATTATGAATTAATGATCAATATAATATTTTTAAAAGCCTTTAAAGTATAGTAAAACTTATTTTTTGTCATGTACCTATTACTATTAATATAATAAATTTATAAATTGTTTATATTCTAATTAAATATGCATATAATAAATGAATAATACTTACAAAAGACATGATAACAACAGTCTTAACAAAACATTAATGTTTGCAATTTATTAATTGTGTTCTCGATTCAAAAATAAAATTTTTATATAAACACATCAATATTTAATTATCAGTTTTTGATTTATTAGGTAGATAAGAATTATACAATAATAGAAAAATTCATTAAATTTAACTAAAGATAAATTATTTTATAGATTGTAAATACCTATACTCAATTGTATAATTTAAAATATTTACTATCAGACTATAGAACTATTTAATTACCTTTCTTCTGTAACTTAAATGGTAGCTATTAAATTAAATTAAAAAATTTAAAATACTTATGGTTGCTAATCAATTCTTTTGAACTTACCAAATGTTTGATATTGCATAAATTATATCATATAAATAAAAAAATTTAATTGAGATATTCAACGTTTTAAACCCTATAAAATCATGAATCAATGATCAATATGATACTTTTAAAAGTTGAGCCTTTAAAGTATAGTCAAACACATACTTATTTTTAGTAATTAATTATTATTAAAATAATTTATAAACTATTTATATTCTAATTAAATATGCACAAAATAAATGAATAATACTATTAAATGTCGTTGAAAATGGTTAGTATAAGATATAAAAACAATATTCTTAACAAAATTTTAACGTTTTCAGTTTATATATTGTGTTCTCAATTCAAAAAATAAAACGTATATAATACCTACACATAAATAATTATCAGTTTTTGTTTTATTAGGTAGAAAACAATTATACAATAAAAGTAAAATTTATAAAATTTATTTTGATAAGCTAAATATTGTATAGATTGCAAATATACTCAATTGTATAATTTAAAATATTTATAAAACTATTTAATTACTTTTCGTCTGAAACTTATGATGGCTATCAAATTAAAAATACTTATGGTTGCTAATTAATTCTTTTGAACTTACCAAATGCTTCATATTGCTTAAATGATATCATACAATACATTATAACGATGTCGATAGTTTAATATTTTATATTTAATTAATAAAATTTATTTTTAGATGTATGCGAAAACATGTAATACTTATTATACTTTATGCATGCGTTTATGTGTAGCATAAAATTACTTAATTACATAATACTAAATAATATGTAGAGTTGTACAACAATAATTTAAGTATCATAATATGTAGATTACATTATATTTTATTCAGCTTATAAGAATCACACGATACATAGTTAATCAACTACTCTAATTCAACAACTCACTTATGAACTATTAACATTTTCCGTATGTTTTAATCTGTTTATGCTGGTAATATATATAACACCTGAGTAAAAGTAACTATTTAATTATATCAAAAACATTTCAATTCACTCTGTTGGAGTACATGCTGACAGTGCTTTGCGAATGAACCTGCATCGTCGATAAACACTTCTGTGCAACAAAGCACTACTTGAGGTAAAACATTGGACTAATGGTGTTAGGGCTGAGTTATAAAGGATAAGACAATGTAAATAAAATGATAAAATGTGATTTATTGAATCCAAAACAGTAATTTAACTATATTATGTAATATATGAGTAAATCAACACTGTGCGAACATACGAACATCAATGGTCCGCGACATTGACCATACACCTGCAACACATATGATAATAGATACTAATGCAGTACACACACATTTGATATTTAAAGAAATACACACCGTCAAGACGTTTGATATCCAAAAAAATAATCTGCAGTGTTGATTCAAATAATTAAAATAATACCGAGTAGTTAGGACGTACATACCTCATACGTCGTTTGGCGATTTTAATCGTTCCGTCCAATCACACTAACAGATATCACGTACAAACGTGGTAACAGTACGGCGTTTAAAAGACGCGGTTTACGCGAAAAACCATACCATAATATCGAAGAAAAGCGTGAAAAGAACTACGAAAACTGAAAAAGTCAAAATTAAATCTGCGAGAACGTCGGTCGGCGGCCGTCTCGGTTAATGCGACTGCGAACGCAGCGAAACAAAAACGTAGAAAACGGGCACTCTACCGGGCGTAAAAAAACACGGAGTACTCGAAAAACACGACGTCAGGGCCGTAAAACGCCAAAAAATTACAAAAAAGGGGTTAAAACGTCGAAAAGTTTTCGAAAACCGATATATACAGTAATAACTAAACGTCGACTTCGAGATAGCACGATAACGTAAAACGGTGATAACGGGTCGGGAAAAAATCTAATTTACGATTGGCTCTCTGCAATTTGCTGCGTCGCACCTGGAGGCCTAGAGACGAACTCCTTCACGTTTTATACTATAAGACTAGCGGCTGGTGTGCCTCGATTCCAGACTTGTAGAAGCCGCCTCCGGCGCCTTCGAGGGGGTCGAGTGAAAATCGTTTAAAGGGAAATTCGGTTGGAAATGGTAATCGGGTGTCTAGAAATCGGTCACTAAAATTTTGCATTGTCGCTTGCCTGTTGCTTGTTTGAATTCAAAAAGAATAAATTTGTACCGAAAATGGTAATTGAGTGTCTAGCTATTAATCATCATTTGGTGTAATATCGCTTCCCGTCGCCTGCCCTGTTCTTTTTTGTATGTTAAAAAAATAAATAACATATCAGAAATTGTAATTGAGCGTCTAGCTATCAGTCCTTAACCGGTGCAAATTGATATCTGGCTAAGCAATTTATATTTAGATATATATCGTTCCGTTTGCCCGGTGCTTTTTTGTATGAGAATAAAATAATGGTAATTGAGTGTCTAGCAATTAGTCATCAACCAGTGAAAACCGATACTTGTGCTGGGCAATCCGCCTACGGCGGATTGTTATACCTCCTAACGTCGAAAGTCTGATGTTGTATTGTAGAGGAAAAAGTGTAAGTCTAACGAAGTGTTAACGTCCTATCTTTAAGGAAAATCGATTTATATATAACTAAATCGCTTAGGTAGGCAATCCGACTGCGTCGGTTCGCGGACGGTGTGTAAGTATTGTGAGTAATAAGTTAAAAATTCTACAATTCATTTATTAAATCATGTTGTAAAAGTGTTACATTTTTTTTATCTTGAAACTTGAGAAAGTTATGATAGTAATTTTGCATAAAACCCTGATAAATCTTGGATTAATTAAGCACATGTTTTGATTGATTTAACATATATAAGAATAATAATATGGAATAATAATTAGAAAAACAAAGGAAAAAAAATAAAAAAATGCAAAAATGGTACGCAATGTTAATCAAAGCGCCGGCGGTTCAACCACCGGGGACGGGATTCGATCTTGTTACCCCTGCCTAAATCCTATCCTATCCTAACGCCTAAACCTATCGACTACAGTTTGAATTGTGTATTGTTGGCAAATCTCGAGCACTTAAACAGTTTCCGACCCGCCACGAATTTTTTTGTTATACACTGCTTTATTCATGTGATTCGTATAATTCGAGTGTTATGAGACTTGAATACCTTTATTTAAAGTCTTTTTGATGTATTAATTTACAATATCTGTTTACACTGTGTTTTTTTATCATGTATTATGAGCATAATGTGTTTAATAATCTATACACCATTTTATATAATATTCATAATTTATCAAAAAAATTAAATACTAATGCTCATACATGATGATCTACATCATTTCTCAATCATTGAGGTCATAAGTCATATCTAACTCGAGCTTACTGATGATTAATAATTTAATTATCATTATTGTTCATTTAATAATTTATTTATTACTTTTGAGCAAATTTAACATAAACGTAATACCTAATAAATACTTTTGTCCTTATATGATCGATAATATTGTAAATAATAAATAAAAAACATTTTAATATAACTATCAAAGGAAATGTATATTTAACATTAAATTTGCAACAAATTGAGTGTTTGGTTCAAAAACTAAAATCAAAATATATATATTGAAATATTGTAGTAAGCAACTATTACACAATTAAAGCATAATTAATTTGTGTAATATAAACCTTACCGAAATAAAAAATTATTATTTTAAGCAATAATAGATATAAATTTTGAAATATTCTTTGAGTGGTGTATACAATATATGAATTTAACAGATTTGTTCAAAATGTAGCTCAAATGTTGCAAGAAAAAATATACCAACCATGACAGCAAAATCTATGTTAAATAACATTTTCATTATTGGTGTGCTAAAACATTAATGTTGTAAGTTTTCATTTTAACGTATTGTTTTACAAAATAATATATATAGATATATAATTAATTATTCTCAAAAATTTTAAATCTGTAGACACAAACAAATAATATAACATAATAAAAACAATTGAGGCCATAAATTAAAACATTATTATTTAATCAAATTTCACCTACTCAGTGTAGCTATAATAACTAATATTACAAAAAGCATTTTAACACTGATCAGATAGGTACAAAATTGTATATTTTACATTTAAAATATATTATGCTTTGATCCAAAAAGAAAATTAATACATAAATATTAAAATATTGTAGCAAAATAACTATACACAAATACCTATTGTTTTTTTTTTTTTTAGTTAAGTAACGGGTAAATATTATACAATAGGAGCATAAGTAATTAATCTGTATAAATCTTACCACAGAAGAATGTTTTTATTTATGGTGTTTGTCTGCAATAATTATATAGATTGAAATATATTATGAGTGTAACATACAATACTTGAATTTATCTGCTCACATGATGTCAAACGTTGCTTTCTAGTCAGTTTTTACTACAAAAATATACTAACTTTGCCAGCAAAATCTCATGTTTAATACAAATTACATAATATGGTGCTTATTAAAACATTAAAAACATAATGTTGTTACCATACACACAATCAATAAAGTTATAATATTGCACAGGTTTTGTTTGATTTAATATAAATTATAAAAATCCAACTACAGAATACACTTTGTATGTTTCTCTAAGTAATGTACAATTGAACGTCAGTAATAAATATTAAATGTTATTAACTCAACAATTCACCTATAAGCTTATTATACGTAATATTATAATACACAATCGAGATCGTAAATACAATACCTACTGTGCGACACAAACGTCGTCGGTGAATACTTTTATGCCAGAGAGCATGACCAATGGTCTAAGATGTGTCTAAAGGTCGAGCTACCGAGAACAACAGAACAATATAAATATGATGATATAATGCAGTTTATTGAATCAACAAAAAGTAGTGTACATCGGTAAATGAAAACTGTGCGTCGAAACAGACATCACCGCTCTCCGAAAACCTGCAACACGTTTAAAAACTATATTAAACTACTATGAGTATATTAGTTGTAACGAAGTAATGACTTACGTACCATATTTCGTCGACGTAGACGGTAGAGAACGATGAGATAGACGACAAAAGTAACGAATAGGCCTATAACACGTAAAAATAATATAATAATATATTATATATATATAAATATGTACATAAGTACAGTACAAATCAAAAAGTACGGATTACATACCTCGCAAGTCGGTCAGCGTCTGCGATCCAAAACACACGACCCGAATTTGTGTAATGTTTTCGAAAGGTGCACTACGAATACGGACAGAACGGTCTTAAAACACGAAACGGTCTGCGGAAAAAAAAACTGAAAAAAACGTCGTTCTACGGCCGTAATTGTTACCACGTTGGCGATCGACATGAACGCGATCTTCGGAGAACAAACCGCATACGTACGGCTTGAAAAAGTCGTGCACTACACGAATACGTACAGAACGGACTCGAAAAACGAAGGAAAAGTAGGTATTGAAATATGGTGAAAAACTGAAAATTTTCGAAATAATAAATAATAACTAATAATAATTGATAACGATCGCGGTGATAACGAAACGGTGGTGCGGAACACCGATCGCCGGGCGGGACGTGAGAAAAAAAATTTAATTTTCTGATTGGCAAACCACCATTTTACGCGTCGCCCCTGGGGGACGATGGCCGTACTCCTTACCGTTTTATAATATAAGACTAGCGGCTGGTGTGCCTCGATTCCAGGCTTGTGGAAGCCGCCTCCGGCGCCTTCGAGGGGGTCGAGTGAAAATCGTTTCAAGGGAAATTTGGTTGGTAATTGTAGTCGGGTGTCTAGAAATCGGTCACTAAAAGTTTGTATTGACGCTTGCCCGGTGCTTGTTAGAATTCAAAAAGAATAAATGTGTACCGAAAATGGTAATTGAGTGTCTAGCTATCAATCATCATAAGGTGTAATATCGCGTCCCGTCACCTGCCCGGTTCTTTTTTTTATGTAAAAGAAATAATATATCCCAAATTATAATTGAGCGTCTAGCCATCAGTCCTAAACCGGGGCAAATAGATACCTCGCTGAGCAATTATGGATTGCATACATATCGTATCGTTTGCCCGGTGATTTTTTTTTGCATGAGAATAAAATAAATAAATAAAATAATGGTAATTGAGTGTCTAGCAATTAGTCATCAACCAGTGCAAATCGATACTTGTGCTGGGCAATCCGCCTACGGCAGATTGTTATACCTCCTGACGTCGAAAGTCTGATGTTGTATTGTAGGGGAAAAAGTTTAAGTCGAACGAAATTTTAATGTCCTATATTTTGGGAAAATCGATTTATACAACAACTAAATCGCATAGGTAGGCAATCCGACTGCGTCGAATTGCAAATTATGTGGGCACAATTAATAAAATCTGAATTTTTATTTGCTAAAAATTGAATATTCTTTATGAGTTACTAAACCCCTCAGGTAAGCAATCCGACTGCGTCGGATCGCGGACGATATAAGTATTGTAAATGTAATAAGTGAAATAATCTTCAATACATTTATTACATCATATTGTAATACTGTTATATGTTTTTATCTTGAAACTTGAAAGTTATGATAGTAATTTTGCATAAAACGCTGATGAACCTTGTATTAATTAAGCACAGGTTTTGATTGATTTAACATATAAGAATAGTAATATAATAATTAGAATAACAAAGGAAAAAAAAGAAAAAAATGCAAAAAATGAATCGCAGTGTTAATAATCAAAGCGCCGCCGGATCATCCACCGGGGCGGATTCGATCTTGTTACCCCTGCCTAATTCCTATCCTATCCTGACGCTTAATCCTATCGACTACAGTTTGAGTTGAAAATTGGTGGCAAATCTCGAGCACATAAACAGTTTCCGACCCGCCACGAATTTTTTGTTATTTACTGCTTTATTCATGCGATTCGTATAATTCGAGTGTTATGAGACTTGAATATCTTTATTTATAGTCTTTTTGATGTATTAATTTACAATATCTGTTTACACTGTGATGTTTTATTATGTATTATGAACATAATGTGTTTAATACTCTATACACCATTTTAAAAATATTCATAATTTAACAAAAAAATTAAATACTAATGCTCATTCATGATGATCTACATCATGAATTATTATTAGGGTTCGGGACTTCTTGCACTTAAAATTATCGAAATATGCATGCAAATATGCAGTCAAAATCGTCAAAATATGCTTTAAAATATGCAGCTAATTTACTATAAAAAATTTTAAAAATGCATAAAATATATAATTAATAAAATAATAAATTATTGTTATAAAAAAAAAATCTAAAAATTAGGTGGGTACTTAATATAATAAAAATAATTTTTACACAGGTTACTCATCCCTCATCTGTATCGTCTTCATGCTCATCTGTAACATACTAATTGTCGATATTGTCGATAAAAAGGTTGATTATTAAGCGATAAAGAGACTATCGTCGTAAACAGACTTACGTGTTAGATACGACAGACTAGTCTACGACCATCCAATTATGATTTTTCCCGACAATTTTACGTTTATAAAAATATAAAATGTGAAATATGCCGAAATATGCTAAAAATTGCTCAAATATGCATTTTTCTTAAAATATGACGAAATATGCAAAAATATGCAAATTCAAACTTAGTATTTAATTTCGTAATTTCATAAAACAAATTTATAACTCACTTAAAATAGACTACGACCACTACAAAAAAACATGCAAATGCAAGAAGTCCCGAACCCTAATTATTATATATAAATCATTGAGGTCATAATTCATATCTAACTCAAGCTTATTGATGATTAATAATTTAATTATCATTATTGTTAATTTAATAATTTATTTATTACTCTTGAACAAATTTAACATAAACGTAATACCTAATAAATACTTTTGTCCTTACATGATCGATAATATTGTAAATAATAAATAAAAAACATTGTAATATAACTATCAAAAGAAATGTATATTTAACATTAAATTTGCAATAAATTGGGTGTTCAATTCAAAATATATATATTGAAATATTGTAATAAGTAACTATACATTAATATACTATATTTTATTAGTTGAGCATTAGGCAACTATTACAAAATTATTAAAGCATAATTTATTTGTGTAATATAAATCTTACCAAAGTAAAAAATTATTATTTTAAGCAATGACAGATATAAATTTTGAAATATTCTTTGAGTGATGTATACAATATACGAATTCATCAGATTTATTCAAAATTTAGCTCAAATATTGCAAGAAAAAATATACCAACCTTGACAGCAAAATCTATGTTAAATAACATTTTCATTATTGGTGTGCTAAAACATTTAATGTTATAAGTCTTCTTTTTAACTTATTGTTTTACAATATAATATATATAGATATATAATTATTCTCAAAAATTTTAAATCTGTAGACACAAACAAATAATATAATATAATAAAATAAAAACAATTGAGACCATAAATTAAAACTTATTATTATTTAAACAAATTTAATCTACTCAGTGTAGCTATAATAACTACTATAACAAAAAGCATTTTAACACTGATACCAAATTGTATATTTTACATTTAAAATATATTATGCGTTCGATCCAAAAAGAAAATTAATACCTACATAAATATTAAAATATTGTAGCAAAATAACTATACACAAATACGTATTGTTTTTTTTTTTAGTTGACTAACGGGTAAATATTATAAAATAGGAGCATAGGTAATTAATCTGTATAATGTATAAATCTAACCACAGAAGAATGTTTTTATTCAAGGTATTTGTCTACAATAATTATATAGATTGAAATATATTATGAGTGCAATATTCAATACTTGAATATATCTACTCACAACTTTGCTTTCTACTACAAAAATATACTAACGTTACCAGCAAAATCTTATGATTAATACAATTTCTATTATAATATGGTATTTATTAAAACATTTAAAATATTATTTTATAACCATACAAACTATAATTAAAAATAAAATATTTTATTTATCATTAATGAAGCACAGGTTTTGATTGATTTAATAATCTTATATAAATTATAAAAATCCAACTACGGAATATACTTTGTACGTTTCTCAAAGTAATGAACATCAGTAATAAATATTAAATGTTATTAACTCAATATTTCACAAATGAGTCCATCATATTCACATACGTAATATTATAATACACACCCGAGTACCTAAATACAATACTGTGCGACACAAACGTAGTCGGTAACACTTTTGTGCTAGAGAGCACGACCAATGGTCTAAGATGTGTCTAAAGGTCGAGCTACCGAGAACAACAGAACAATATAAATACGATGATATAATGCAGTTTATTGAATCAACAAAAAGTAGTGTACATCGGTAAATCAAAACTGTGCGTTGAAACAGACATCACCGCTCTCCGAAGACCTGCAACACGTTTAAAAACTATATTAACTACTATGAGTATATAAGTTGTAACAAAGTAATGACATACGTACCATATTTCGTCGACATAGACGGTAGAGAACAATGAGATAGACGACAAAAGTAACGAATAGGCCTAAAACACGTAAAAATAATATAATAATATATTATATATATTTATATACAGTACAAAGCAAATATAAGCGATTACATACCTCGTACGTCGGTCAGCGTCTGCACTCTGCGATCCAAAACAAACGACCCGAATTTGTGTACTGTTTTCGAAAGGCGCACTTTACGAATACGGACCGAACAGTCGTAAAACACGAAACGGATCTGCGGAAAAAAAACTGAAAAAAATCGTCGTTCGGCGGCCTTAATTGTTATCGCGTTGGCGATCGACACGAACGCAATAGGAGAACAAACCGTATACGTACGGCTTGAAAAAGTCGCGCACTACACGAATACGTACAGAACGGTCTCGAATAACGAAGGAAAAATCTCGAAATCCGGTGAAAAACGGAAAATGTTCAAAATAATAATAAGTAATAATTGATAACGATCGCGGTGATAACGAAACGGCTCGGAACGATGATCGGCGGGCGGGGCGGGACTCGAAAAAAAATCTAATTTTCTGATTGGTAATTCACTATAAATACACCTAGCGCCGACGGCAAACGGGCGAACTATTACGCGTTTTATAATATAAGACTAGCGGCCCGTGAAACTCGCTTTGGGTGAAACTCGGTGTAAGTGAAAACCCTAGGACGGATGGAAGAGCTTGAAAGCAGAAAGTTTTTACAAAAGGAAGATTTGGTGGTACTGCGAGTCTTCTATCGGGATGATAAGGCGGGTGTTGTCGAGAATTGATAAGACGTTCGCTTGTTTGGCGGTCTTCTTTCAAAAGTGAAAAATTTTTGAAAGCTGAGACGTAGAATTTTGAGTGTCTAGCTATCAGCACTCAACCGGTATAAATAGATTCCTGGTTGGGGAGTCCACCTACGGCGGATTGTCTAACCTCCTGCCTTCAAAAGTAGGAAAAAATGTCGAATGTTGTCGTTTGAGCGTTGAATAATCGGTAATAACTTGTGAAAATAAATTCAAGGCAACTATAACTACCAGGTAGGCAATCCGACTGCGTCGGATCGCAGACTATGTCGGCGCATGGATCAAATATTAAATCAATTAACTATTGAGTGTACAACGCATGCACTATGACAATGATATTATTAATTAATCAGTAATTCACAGTAAAGCAAACTGTTTATATGGAAGTAAATCTTATCCATTAATTAATTGTATTTGTATGTATTTAAAATAAAAAAATTATGCAACGTAAAAGTTTTTTAAAGCAATGTTATTTCCTTTTAATCGTTTTGCGGATGCTGTTTTGTTGGTAAAATATTTTAAGTCAAAGTGAGTTTTTGAATGTTAAATACTTTATCAGTTATCTATGGTAAAAATCAGTTTACACGCAAATAAACCTAACAGGTAGGCAATCCGACTTCGTTGGATCGCGGACTTTGTGGGCGGAATTGGTGAAATAATAAGAACTTTTCATTAATTCTCATTTCGAAATATGTTATGTACAAATATATTTTATACATTTTGTCATGTTCCCTCGGAAGTCGATAGTCGGGTGTTGATATGCTCGTAAAAAAGTCAGAGGTAAATCGCGTGTTGAATTTTAGTAGTCAGCAATCAACGGGGAAAATCAATTATGATACACGACTAAAGTAATCAAGTAAGCATCCGATTGTGTCGAATCGCGGACAATGTGGACGCATAGGTGAAATTGTATTGTATTGAATATACAATATTAACAACATTCATAACACGGGAGTTACAATTTGTAATTTATTCTATTAATTTACAGAAAAAGAAACTGTAAATACGGAAGTAAATTTAATCGTGTATTTATTCATAATAAATATAAAACAAAATATTTCTGAAAAAATCGAGAAAAAAATGCAAAAAATCCGGGCGGCCATGTTACGGCATGCGCCGCCGCTAAATCCGCCGGGGCGGGTTTCGATCTTGCTATACCTGCCAATTTAATTCATGGAGACCTAACGCCTAAACCTATCGACTACAGTTTGAGTTGTTAATTTCTGTCAAATCTCGAGCATTTAAACCGTTTCCGATCCGCAACGAATTTTGCGTTAAGCACTGTTTTTCTTGTGTAATTAATATATTTTGTATGTAATGAGAGTTGGATATTTTTATTAATTGTCTTTTACATGCATTTGCGAACAATATCTTTTGACATATTGTAATTTTTTACGTGCATTACATTCATTTGTAATATTAATTTAATAATATAATTTTTGGATTAACCAAATTTATTCAGAAATTTAAATCGTCTAAAACTATACTTAAATAGTCTACATTATTAATATAAATACTTCAGGCAATACATTAAAGTCAAATTCAAACTTATTTATTGTTATTATTAATATTATTTATCAAACATTTTTATTCTAATTTGATGTCATCGTGACTGATTACTACTATTATAGCATATTGTATGCATAAACATAATAACAAAGTCGAATGGCAAAATGTAAATTGTACAAAACATGCAATATATAGCAATACACAACACCTTGGTTGTGTGTGATGACATATTTAATATATTTATCATACTATAGTGTATACACTAATTTAATGTACCTATAAATTCGTATAGGAACCTGATCACTATAATTCCATATTATATACAAAATGCATGTTACAAATGAAATTTATATAACTACTTTTGTTCTTTTCTAGGCCAATGACCTATGTTGTCGAGGCCTTTATTTATAAATAAAAAAAAAATGCAATTTAAAATATTGCTATAGGTATAATTACCATTTATATTTGTATAGTTATATTATTTATATTTATTATTTTTCATTGTATTTTTTTTATACATATTTTTATTATAAATCCATGTGTCGTGTTAGATATTATGTAAATAAAAAAATATAATTGAGGTAGGTATTCAATGTTTTAAATTGTATACAATTATGAATTAATGATCAATATAATATTTTTAAAAGCCTTTAAAGTATAGTAAAACTTATTTTTTGTCATGTACCTATTACTATTAATATAATAAATTTATAAATTGTTTATATTCTAATTAAATATGCATATAATAAATGAATAATACTTACAAAAGACATGATAACAACAGTCTTAACAAAACATTAATGTTTGCAATTTATTAATTGTGTTCTCGATTCAAAAATAAAATTGTTATATAAGCACATCAATATTTAATTATCTGTTTTTGATTTATTAGGTAGATAACAATTATACAATAAAAGATAAATTCATTAAATTTAACTAAATACAAATCATTTTAAAAAATTAAATATTTTATAGATTGTAAATACCTATACGGCTATACTCAATTGTATAATTTAAAATATTTACAATCAGACTATAGAACTATTTAATTACCTTTCTTCTGTAACTTAAATGGTAGCTATTAAATTAAATTAAAAAATTTAAAATACTTATGGTTGCTAATCAATTCTTTTGAACTTACCAAATGTTTGATATTGCATAAATTATATCATATAAATAAAAAAAAATTAATCGAGGTATTCAACGTTTTAAACCCTATAAAATCATGAATCAATGATCAATATGATACTTTTAAAAGTTGAGCCTTTAAAGTATAGTCAAACACAAACTTATTTTTAGTAATTAATTATTTTTAAAATAATTTATACACTATTTATATTCTAATTAAATATGCACATAATAAATGAATAATACTATTAAATGTCGTTGAACATTGTAAATGGTTATTATAAGATATAAAAACAACATTCTTAACAAAATTTTAACGTTTTCAATTTATATATTGTGTTCTCGATTCAAAAAATAAAACGTATATAATACCTACACATAAATAATTATCAGTTTTTGTTTTATTAGGTAGAAAACAATTATACAATAAAAGTAAAATTTATAAAATTTATTTTGATAAGCTAAATATTGTATAGATTGCAAATATACTCGATTGTATAATTTAAAATATTTATAAAACTATTTAATTACATTTCGTCTGAAACTTATGATGGCTATCAAATTAAAAATACTTATGGTTGCTAATTAATTCTTTTGAACTTACCAAATACTAAATAATATATAGAGTTGTACAACAATAATTTAAGTATCATAATATGTAGATTACATTATATTTTATTCAGCTTATAAGAATCACACGATACATAGTTAATCAACTACTCTAATTCAACAACTCACTTATGAACTATTAACATTTTCCGTATGTTTTAATCTGTTTATGCTGGTAATATATATAACACCTGAGTAAAAGTAACTATTTAATTATATCAAAAACATAGTGTAGCTTCAATTCACTCTGTTGGAGTACATGCTGACAGTGCTTTGCGAATGAACCTGCATCGTCAATAAACACTTCTGTGCAACAAAGCACTACTTGAGGTAAAACATTGGACTAATGGTGTTAGGGCTGAGTTATAAAGGATAAGACAATGTAAATAAAATGATAAAATGTGATTTATTGAATCCAAAACAGTAATTTAACTATATTATGTAATATATGAGTAAATCAACACTGTGCGAACATACGAACATCAATGGTCCACGACATTGACCATACACCTGCAACACATATGATAATAGATACTAATGCAGTACACACACATTTGATATTTAAAGAAATACACACCGTCAAGACGTTTGATATCCAAAAAAATAATCTGCAGTGTTGATTCAAATAATTAAAATAATACCGAGTAGGCAGGACGTACATACCTCATACGTCGTTTGGCGATTTTAATCGTTCCGTCCAATCACACTAACAGATATCACGTACAAACGTGGTAAAAGTACGGCGTTTAAAAGACGCGGTTTACGCGAAAAACCATACCATAATATCGAAGAAAAGCGTGAAAAGAACTACGAAAACTGAAAAAGTCAAAATTAAATCTGCGAGAACGTCGGTCGGCGGCCGTCTCGGTTAACGCGACTGCGAACGCAGCGAAACAAACACGTAGTAAACGGGCACTCTACCGGGCGTAAAAAAACACGGAGTACTCGAAAAACACGACGTCGGGGCCGTAAAACGCCAAAAAAATTACAAAAAAGGGGTTAAAACGTCGAAAAGTTTTCGAAAACCGATATATACAGTAATAACTAAACGTCGACTTCGAGATAGCGCGATAACGTAAAGCGGTGATAACGGGTCGGGAAAAAATCTAATTTACGATTGGCTCTCTGCAATTTGCTGCGTCGGCGACTGGCGGACAAAAGGAAAAGTCTTCACGTTTTATTATATTATAGCGGCCCGTGAAACTCGCTTTGGGTGAAACTCGGTGTAAGTGAATACCCTAGGACGGATGGAAGAGCTTGAAAGTGGTAAGTTTTCAAAAAATGAAGATTTGGCGGTAATAAGTCCGTGGTGTTGGTGCCACTGATTGGTAGTACTGCAAATATTCTATCGGGATGATGATGATAAGGCGGGTGTTGTCGAGAATTGATAAGACGTTCTTGGCGTCGATTGTTTGGCGGTCTCCTTTCAAATGTGAAAAGTTTTTGAAAGTTGAGATTGAGACGTAGACTTTTAAGTGTCTAGCTATCAGCCCTCGACCGGTGTAAATCGATACTTGGCTGGGGAATCCGCCTACGGCGGATTGTCTAACCTCCTGGCGTCGAAAGTAGGAAAAAATGTTAAGGTCGAATGTTGTCGTTTGAGCATTGAATAATCAGCAATCTCTTGTTATAATAAATTTATATGCAACTATACCTACCAGGTAGGCGATCCGACTGCGTCGGATCGCAGACAATGTTAGCGCATGGGTGAAATATTGTATGTACATTGTATATGTATTGACTATTGAGTGTACAATACCTGCACTCTGACAACGGTATACCAATTAATTACTAATTAATGAGTAATTCACATTATTACAAACTTTACATATGGAAGAAAATCTTAACAATGCGTTTATTGTATTTAAAATAAAAAATTGTACTAAGTAAAAATTTTTAAAATCTATAATATTGACTTTTTAATGTCTAGTTATCAGTCATCACTGGTATAAATCAGTTTACGTGTAATAAAGCCACTTATGTAGACAATCTGATTGTGACCATACTAGTATACACCTAATGTGTATGTAAAAATTAAATATTAAATACTAACATCTGCCAACACACTCATTAATATTATATATTATTATCAAATATAATACACAAACAAAATACATGACTAAATTTGCAATTTATTGTGTTAAAAAAATTAAATAATACATTCAATTACATGTATTTTATTAGGTAGATATTTTTTTAAACATTAGAAACATGATTATTAATTAGGTAGATATTATATAAAACATTAGGAATATAATTAATTTAAATAATATAATTATCTAATTATTTTATGTTCCTTACATAATTTGTGTACAGAGGAGAGTATGAATTTTACATGTATAATATACTTATAACATATTATGTTTATAACGCTTAAGTCCAACACAACAATGTTAATGAACAATTATTGTGATAAAAAAAATAAATACAAATATTGTTATACATTATAGTAAGTAAAAGCTTTGCATACAATAGGTAGTCAAATAAAAATAAGAAATATTGTTATAATATATACTTGTACATTCTGAATAAATTGAAACCAATAACACCTTGTATTGTACAGATAAATCAATGCACAGTGTATATATATAAAAAAAAAAATAAAGTACAAACAATTCCATGGTGTTTAGATGACAGACATTATGTTAAATGTACACAAACAAAAAATTTACAAAATTAATTACAATAGTTGAATTGGTGTTGCACATATTAATTGAATTTTATGTGTTACAAACAAATTGACAATTACAATATTACAGATATCTTACAGTATATGTTTAAAAAAAAAGAAAAATAGGTATACACTCTAAAAATGTTAAATAATATGTTCGACTATTAGTTACGAATCCGCATTGAAGCAGATTCGCATCCAGAGAGAACCACGTGGAGGTTGTCGAACTATCTCTCCTCAGTGAACAGTCGGGAGCAGCTACATGACTGTAGAAATAACCCAACTGTCCATGAAGTACCTAAGAATGTGCGGATCCCTAAGGATTAGGTACTTCAAGTGGCCAACGCCAGGTGGATCATAAGATCCATGATATGGCCAACGCCCGGTGGATCATTAGATCCATGATATGGCCAACGCCCGGTGGATCATAAGACCCATGATCGGTATACAACATTGTATATTTATAAATAGGTATAAACTATTTTGTAGTCTCCGGTTAGAAAGTCTCAAAAAAAAATTTATCAGATGAAAATTTGTTATTGAAATTAAACAATGCCAACAGTTAATGGTAATTAGAAATAGTAAATCTGATATAATTTTTTTGTGAACAATTTCACCGTTGCCTACATACCTGTTAACCCGTTGGTAGTACTTCCCTGTACACAACGTTCTTTGTGACAAACCGCCCATTGCCATCATCGTACATGCCGACTCTGACAGATTGAGCGTTCCTCACTCTTGAAAATGCAACATACAGTTGCCCGTGTGTGAACACGGGCACCGGCAGAAGCAATCCAACTCGGTCAAACGTCTGCCCCTGTGACTTGTTGATTGTCATAGCAAACGATAACCTAACTGGGAATTGAACCCGCCTCATTTCGAAAGGCAGGTCGTCCTCACTACCAGAAGTCATGGGTATCGCTGGTATGACGATGTCCTCCTGTGCATCAACATTACCATACAACATCCTAGCCTTAAAGTTGTGTCGCCGGAGTTCGGTGACCACTAACCTTGTACCGTTACACAGTCTTCGCTTAGGATCGAGATTCCTTAGCAACATGACTATAGCACCTACCCTGAGTGTCAATCTGAACGGCGGCAGGCCGTTCAGTTCTAGTGAGTTTAGGAACTCGGTCGGGTAATTTGCTACCTCGTCGGGATCGTCCATCACCACAGAGTCTATGCCCGTGTACGTTCTTTCAGCGCCCTCGATGCGTTGGAGCACCGTGCGATTGATTTGCCTGCATTCCTCGTTCCTAGGACACAGAATGATTTTCCGAGCAAAATCGTCGACATTAGCCAACGACATGTGCTGCGGGTAAACAAAATCAATTAAATCAGCAACGTCACATACCATTTCCCGCGGGATTTCGACGGTGTCCGGAACACCGTCGACCGTCGGCAGTTGGCCGTTGCCGAGCCGGAGCAACCAATCCGCGAAGTCCGCGTCGTTGCCGGCGCGCATGTTTCGCGTCAGTTCAAACTTCTCCGAGTTTTGCCACAGGGAGTTGTGTTTGATCGACGACATGACGACGGCACTCCTGTTTCCCCTGCGGACAACGGGCAGTATCTGCCTGAAGTCGCCCGCAAACAGGACCGGTTTACCGCCGAACGGCGATTCCGACCTCATGACGTCCTTGAGCAAGCGATCGACCACCGTGAGTTGCGGTCCCGGTGACATGGGCGCTTCGTCCCAGACGATCAGTGCCGCGTCACGTATCCTCTGAGCGCGTTCAGACTGCATGGTGATGGTAGACGTGTCCTCGTCCGTAAGGGTACCGAACGGCAGCCCGAACGTCGAGTGCACTGTCATACCACCGTCCATGAGCGACGCCGCGATCCCAGTATACGCCACGCACAACACCGACCGTCCTCGGTTGCGAAGCGACCAAATGAGGCATCCGTAGAGCGTCGTCTTTCCAGTGCCACCGGGGCCGTCGACGTAGAACACCTTTTGGATGTCCCGGTTGTCGTCGACGGCCGCCATCACCCGATCGTACACCGTACGCTGTTCGTCGTTCATGTCGACCACTTGTTGCGCCCACCGCGCCGCCGCGTCTATTGCCCCGAACAACTGGTCGTCCTGTTCGGGTTCCAATAGACCGACATCCGGGTAGGGCAACCCGTAGTCGCCGAGCGTTTTTCCGTGTGCACGAAGTAGGTCTCCAATGGCGTCAAGACTTGCCGCTCTGGCACGGTCCAAGTCTTGGAAACGCCGATTGAAGTCCTCCATCATGCTGGCCTCGTTCGCTTGGAACAAGGCCAGCGGTTCCGCCGGATGGCACATCACCAGTATCGTAACGAAGAGATACCGGAGCTGTCGGGGAGTGTCTAACGACGCAGACTCTTCCATGCATGCCAGCCATGCGCGGTCGGACTCCAAGAGTCCCAACGCGATGGCGGCAGCCCCGTAGCTCTCGTGCACCACGCCGTCGACTGTTCTCATGTCCCGGAAAGACTGTGAGCCTCTCCGGTGCAAAAGTAACAGTCGCAGGTGGAACCGGTCACGGTCCAGTGGGTTGACGACATACATCCGAGCCAACGTCTCGTTGTTCATCTGTCTTTGTCGCCGCACCCACCTTCTCTGTGCCTGTTGCCACGTGTAGTGCACCGGTATCTCGTGATACAGGTACTGTCTTGCCTCCACGTCGTTTGCGTTCAACGTGAAGAACTCTGTCAATTTCGTACGACGTTGGGCATCGTTCTGTACTCGCTCTTGGGCTTGCCCAGGAGCAAAGTAGACGGTCTGTCTGTCTTCCAAGTGCACTGGAAGTCTAACAATCGTGTGACTCCTCTTGTGCATTTCATACGAAAACAACCGCCAGATCCCTTCTGGCGGACTTACGTATCGTGAATTGATGAAACTGAAAAAAAAAAACAAACATATAATAAACCATAATAGTAACAAAGTTGCACAGTCATAATAACATATAATATATTCTATAATATATCAAGTGATATTAAGTAATCTTATTAATGCATGTAATACTATAAAGTATAAGAGGTTTGGCGAGCATAACGTTTAAATGTTAGTTATTAAAAAAAAAAATGACATAAAAAAAGTGTATTAATGTAGTGTTTAAAGTATGTGATTGATATATTGTAAATTATATTTATTTTTATTTTATAATTTAATATAAAATTAACAGTTGTAAACAATTAAAATTCAGTTATAGATGTGAAGTTTATATATACATGTATACTAATGTATGGCCAAGTATTATACATAGTAATTTAACATCACACAGATATGAGTTTAAAATAAATTAAAACAGTAGTAATACTAAGTTAATAAAAAGAAGTGTTTTAAGTATGCGTGTGTTTTAAATGTACATAAAAGTACATTGTATTTATTAATATTTCGTTAGTTTGTGCAACGTCATACCACCAATTTGAATTTAACAATTATTAACTATACCTGAGCCATTTGAATAAGTATAATTATATATCAAATTGTTGTAGCTTAAATAAAACCATTAAACAATTTATTGTTAATTGGAGTTTAATGATTTTTATGTTTTATTTCAACAATTTGCTTGAGATAGAGCATGGCCAAGTATAGTGAAAAATACTATTAAAACTGCTGAAGTCTAATGTAATTTATTTACAGTATGTTTTTAGTAAAAAATTATTTAAATTTTCTATAGTCAAAAAGCATTATAATGAACCAAATGAATGCAGTTCTTATAACAAACATTTAAGTGTTATTGATTTATACAAAAGCATTAAGCAAAGACTTAGTATATTAAAATAAATAATTTGAATCTGCTTACTTTGATATCTCATCACCGTCCCAAACTTCCATAGTGGCCGCATCATGTCCTTTGTACACGTATTTATACAAATACATGACACTCTTAACCGTAGAGCACACCTCAACGTTGATGTGTGCATCATATTTGGCCAGTAGGTATGGATTGTGGGGGACCACAAATTCATTGCCCACCTCTTGTTGTCTGACCAAGACAACAGATCCATTGTTTGGTCGGCGGTACGTCGGGTACCCGTTGTTGGAAGCGTAGACAGTTTCTTCACTGTATTCTTTTGGATACTTCTTTGAACAACTGTTGTCCACCATGCACGGGCTGTTTGGGGTTTAGTTGCCCACACGGCCCGTGAATCATGTGTAATGTCACACAGTCAAACAGGCGCCTGTCGGTTGCCGGGTCCGGCAAGGAGGCGCACACAACGTTGTCCACGTCTTCGGCCGTGTGCAACTTACTGTCTTCCCTGAGGATGACCAGTATGTGCGAGTGCGGCAATCCACGTTTCTGAAACTCAACAATGTATACATAAGCGTCTATATTACCAAACACACGATTTACTATTATGTCCTGCATGAGGGCCTTGAGTTTGGCGTGAAACACCCGGGCTATGACATCGGATCTGTCGTTTGGAGTAGACCATCTTCCTAGGTTCTGTGTGATTTCTGGTCACCTAGGATTGCACGTAAAAGTTATAAACAGATCAGGTTTACCGTACTTACGCACAATAGCCATTGCGTCGTGATAACACCCCTTCATGTAACGCGGACTCCCGACGAATGTCGACGGTAGAATGACTCTACGGCCGACAGCCATCGGGTTGGCCTCGTCCAAATGGTGCTGTTGGTTGACGTGGTTCACCAGTCCTTGATAAGCGTCAGCGAGGAGCGCTTGCTGATTTCTACGGGCATAGTTGAGATTGTTCGATTCCATCCTAACATACTGGTCACACACGTACTGCTGCAATAAAAAACCACCACCATGTATAAACTTATGTCTTCGGTGATCAGTATCGTTGTTTCCTGCATATCGAAATGCCATACGATAACACACAAACTCTCGGATAGTGTTCCGACTGCGAACTTGGTTGTTGCGGTTACCCTCTTGCATCACATTGAAGTGCCAACCGCTCTCCCCGTGCGGGAAGAACAGAGGGTACAACATGGGATCTGCGTGACATGAGCCCGCGGGTATGGTTTGCATTCGATGTTGGGGGTCAACGGGATTCCTGTCAAAAATTACCAGATTCAGGTCTCTCGGTGGTCGTCCATCGTCACCAACGAACACGGCCGCAACTTCGTTTGCAGTCGGTCGTTGGTATCGTCGCTGGTCCCTGGCTGCATCTGTAACAAAATGCATACTCACTGACCTAGGTCTCATCACTTCAGGGTTGGCATTGGCTCTTTCTTGTTCCTCTAACCACAACCTGCTCATGTTCCTGTAAACACATAATATACTTGTAATATACACATTGTAAAAACACCAGAAAGTGGGATAATAAAAATAAATATGATGCATATAATCGGTGGTCTATGTTATTTAGTTTATCCGGAAGTACCAAGTTTTTTTTTTATATATATATAGTGTAATGTATATTGTATAATAAAAGAAATTAAAATATTACCTTTATGTATTAAGAAATGTGTGTATAGATAAAAAAAAACCCACAGCGTTTAATAACTACTAAAGTGTATGTGTATGAGTTTATCGGTCATCTTACCTAAAAGCCTGAGCGTATGGGTTGATCTCCCGAAGCATTTGGTCCAGGTCTTCAAGCAAACCTGCCAAAAGACGGTCCGCGACATCTTGTTGTCGCATTCGGGCCTGGTTGGCCTCGGCTCAGTTGACAAAGTACAACTCACAGTACCTCGGTGGCCTGTGTTCGTTGCCGACGACGTCATTGTTGACCCTGCGGTACACTTGTCCGTGGACAGTGTACACGCTTGGTCCCCGACCTGGCAACCGTCTGGGGTTAAGGTCGCTGGAGAACGCTGCGAACGCCAGTGAGTTGTTGTACCGGCGAGTCTCCCTTCGAAAGTTGGTACCTTCCTGTGAATCATCAATCAACAAATTAGTTAAACGCATAGGTGCTCGCAGCAGTACGCGCTGTCCTGTGGCGGTCACTTGACCGTTGTTACAGCACGTGGAGAAGTGACCTCTAGATGCGCGTTCGCAATGGAAGTGACGGGCGTTGCATTCTCTGCAAACTGCGTCCAAAGCACCAACGTTGTGTTGGTCCGGGAGTGGGTGTTGAACACCTGCCGGACGGTCTCTCATTGGCAAACGTTGAGCCACAGGAACACCCAGTGGAATTGGCTCGAACTGCAATGTGAGTAATAAAACTGTAATGGTTCTTATATGGTTTTTTTTATTTTATCAATATGAAATATTTATTCACTGACCTCTTCGTCGACGTCCGGAGGTAAATAGTCGAAGATGTCTGCGAATTCAAGTTCTGCCCGTGCGTCGGCCGGCAAAACATCAACGACTTCCACTTCCACGTCCATCGGGACGTCATCCATCTGGACCTCGACAACTTCCACATTGTCATCTTCCAGATGAACTTCAACAACTTCCACATTGTCATCTTCCACCTGGACCTCGACGACTTCCATGTCATTGACATCCATTTGGACCTCAATGATTTCTGCGCCGCCTTGTTCAACGGCGTTGTCAATTTCTTCGTGAACTGCTTGTTCACCGTCAGGCGCCTCATGCTGCTGTTCGACTGCCTATAAAATCATAGATGATCAGTTTAAATGAATAGTATATATAGTGATATAAAATGATAAAAATATGAGCACTTAATAATTAGGGTCAGAATGTAGAATAGCATACATGTTTTTAAACAACAATTTAATTGTTTATATGTATTTGCACTGCATAATGTAATGAATGTATTACCAGTATTGAAAAAAAATATATAAATCATAAAAACATTGTAACTAATACATTAAAAATAAAACTTAAAACAATTTAGTAACTAATAAATATTGTATAAGTATATATCTCAATTCTTTAATTTGCCCATAAATAACAGAACATAATGAGCACCATCAGTTAAACATACATAAATACAAATAAATTTAATATTTAGATCCATTTGTATAAAAATTAAATACAATAAATTAATTAAGCTTTATATTTTATAAGTGAACCTAAAAAAAAAAACTTATATATTTATAAAACCTTCCATTCCCTGTACACAATGATATGCTTTTATCTATTATGATTTTGAATTGAAACATTAATAATAGGCTAAAAAAGAAGTGTTTTTACGTTTATATTTGGTGTGGTAAAATATTTGTTAAATAAAGATATTTATTTATTTATTTTTAATTATTATATA
Organism: Schizaphis graminum; assembly: GCA_020882235.1. Taxonomy (NCBI): domain Eukaryota; kingdom Metazoa; phylum Arthropoda; class Insecta; order Hemiptera; family Aphididae; genus Schizaphis; species Schizaphis graminum. The sequence goes on from CM037036.1 coordinate 28,155,857, forward strand.
GAATAATAAGTTAATGTCATAGCAAATAAAAGCATTTTATTGTTACAGGGAATAGAAGGTATGCATATTTAAAATACATCTATCTATACATTATATATAAATTTGTTAACAATGGTCACGTGTGGTGTTGATAGAACCATGAGTGTAATATATAAAAGTTATATATTATTGAGATAGTGAATTAAGAAATTAACTCGTTACTGCACAATGTACTTTGAAATGTTTGATATAGACATATAGATTGTAACATACTTAAAGTAAAATATTCAATGAATGTCACATAGCAATGAAATGAGTTAAGATTTAAGTTATGTCGTAGTGAATAAAAATGGCTATAAGATAGGTTAGTTATTAAATTGTTATTGCATTTCATTAAATGTATCTCAAATTTTTAATTTTCCCATAAATAAAAGAACATTATGAGCACCATCAGCTAAAGATATAATATAAATACAAATATTTAGGTATATTTGTGTTAAATTTAGTACAATAAATTAATTAAGCTATAGGTATAAGTGAACCTAAAAAAGAAAATTAAGATTAATAGGTTAAAAAAGAAGTTGAAAAAAAATTATATAAATCATAAAAACATTGTAACTAATACATTAAAAGTAAAACTTAAATAATTTATGTATTATATAAATTTGTCAAATGTAGTGTTGATGGAACCATGAGTGTAATATATAAAAGTTATATATTATTGAGATAGTGAATTAAGAAATGACTCGTTACTGCACAACATACTTTGAAATGTTTAACATGGATACCATTTATAAAGTAAAACATACAATGAATGTCACATAGCAGTGAAATGTGAGTATAATGAGTATAAGATTTAAGTTATGTTGTAGTGAATAAAAATGAAGAAGTAGATATAAAAAAATATATTTAAATAAATTCACATAACAATGTTCAAATGGTTATTTTGTTACACATGTGTACATAATTTATGTTTACTCATACTCACACTCATGATTGAACTGACATCGACAATGAGATAAGTTTAGTGTAATTTAGTGAACAGAAAAAGAAAGAGAAAATGTTATATACACATATTAATGATATGTAACATATAAGTGAATATATGTGAAATGTTTCCTTAAAAATTATATTAGTCTGTTGTACCTACATTGTATTATTTTATTCCTTATATATATATTATATATGTATAAATATTGTAATCATAAAAAATAAATCAGTACCAATTGTTTTTGGAGATGTGTGATATTGTAGTATTGTAATACTATACAATTAAAACTAAAACTGTATTTCATAATAAACTTACTATTGACGGCACGGCTGTGCTGGTTAAACGGCGTCGATTGGCCCCAGGGAAGAAGTCAACGTGTGGAATGAAATGCCTCGAACAGAGCATGGAGTTTGGACGAACGGCAAAACCGTTGGTCTCAACAAATTGCACCCACAGACGTCTACGTGCGGCGTCCGTAGGAAATCTAAAGAGGAAAATGTAGCAATATAATAACGATACATAAAAATGTGCTTAGTGCAGTGAAAATGTGAATACTTGTGTGCTGAAACTCCAATAGCACCATCAACGTTTCCACACATGACGCAGTGTCTGACCATTGTAATAAAACTAAAAAGTATATTAAAAACATGTTCAATTTAGTAATTAGCATAATGACATGAGCAAACTGAATATTAAAAAACAAATTATTTGCAAACACTATCAAAATAATGTTTGTTATCAATGGATATGATACTACAACAGTTATTGCACGTTATTATCGGAAATACGTTAATATTATTTGAATAATTTAAAAAACGCATTCAAGTTCATACAAAATAGTAGGAAAAATGTGACTCATCACAACGGAACTATGTAAAATGCTAAAATCGTTAACAGAATGCAATATTTTCGTTAACCGTAAGATGGAAATACTCTATATCTGCGCGCAGATAATCTTCGTAAAGGTACGCAAACAGGTGCAAAGGCATGTCACCGGCGCCGTGTACGCGTTAATTTGCGATGCTCGTGGGTAATGCACAGATACAAAATGACATAACCACATAACCTATGAAAGTTGAGCTATTCGTTATTATTATGTATTCATACATACATTGCGCGTAAAACGTTAATAATAATAGTCGAAAGTTTTGAAAGTATTTTATATCGTACTCGTGTGCGTGATGTAATGAAACTATTGAAACCAATAACCTAAACAAATTGTTTACATACACGTGCATGGCCTACGCACAGTTATAGAAGGAAAATAAAATTGTACTCACCGGTCTCCAAAGTCCCAGTTATGAAAAAAAAAAAGTGAACGAATAGGTAATAAAAACTGGAGAAATTATAAGTAAATGTACTAATGAGTATAAATGTGCAAGTAAAACAAACAAAAACAAAAAAAAAATGCTACGACAACTGTATTGCACGGATGTTGAACGTAGCCTGCAGAAATCGGCCAACGGCTCGACCGTTGTCGCGTCCTCCCTCCCCACCCATCGTGTTGTACATCACGCCATCCAAAGACCTGCAATAATACAGTAAACACGTTAACCGACATTCAAACACGGTATCGCTCGTAAAGTCATAACCAACATTTTATCTAATATAAGGCGGCTATATACGAAATAACAGACATCGTAAAGTGAAATTGGGAAAGCCGTTCATTTTCAATCGACACACCGAAGACGTGAGTACATGATATTTAATTATATTTGCTAATTGTTAAGTTAGGATATAGTGACCACATGTACTGTTTTTCATAAGGCAGTATTTTTTTTACTAACAATTTTTTTTTCATTTATATTATTTTATTATGGTTCGAGCTAATGAATATTATCTAAATAATTAAAATATATTCGAATAAAAATGTAATTGAATAATTTTCAAACATAATGCTAATATACAAAATACTAATATATTCAAAGTCTTTACTCTCTAGTTTCTTCTGTAGATAGTTCTGTGTTTGCTTCAAGTAAATTTACTTTTTTTTAATTTACTCTTTAAAGAAGATTTGCAATGCTTATTATTTTTTATTTTTTTTTTAATACGTAAATAATATATTCGAATAAAAATGTAATTGAATAATTTTCAAACTTTAATGCTAATACAAATGTACTTGAATTGTTTACTCTAGTTTCTTTTTAGATAGCTCTATGTTTGTTTCATTTATAGTATTTTTTATTTATTTCAAATAAAAGAAGATTTACAACCGTGAACTTAAAATACTATTCTTTTTAAATACGTAAATGTTTTAATTACCAAAATACCAACTGAATAATAACCATATGTTTAAAAATTATTCGAATACGATAATCATTCGAAACATTTGCATTATTTTATTGAAATTAAATATGTAGGAAAGTTATAAAAATATGTTTGTATATGTGGGTTACGACGTTACGTTAGGGAGAACGATATGTCTTAATTAATTATAACTTATTTTAGAATGGAGAACCTGAACATCGGGTCAATAAACAATTGCTCGGGTTTGCAGGTGAATTACTACGGTAATTCACGACCGGGAGTAATCCCTGCAAACCCGGGCAGCTGCAATAAAAAGACCGTACGCCGTAAGTTTATCGAAAGTTAACTTACCTCATGTACAAATATTAATAAAAATTCTATAATTGTTCTATTTAAGGTTGCTTCAACTGCAACGGGTACGGTCATATTGCCCGCAAATGTGAGTGTTTTATATTATATTTATATTACATTTTACTTTCTATATGTGCTTTTCGTAAGAAGTTTATTAAATTGTATATTCGTGTTACAGGCAAAAAGTAAAAAAAAAAATCCAAAGGGGCGGTAGGCTCCTCCGGCAATAAGCCGGAGCGGGTTGCGGCGGAGGTCCCCCCAGGTGCGGCAGCAGAGGCCACCACAGGTGCGGTGCCTGCAGAGGCCCCAGGTGATGAACCAGAGCAGGGCCCATGTACGACGGCGGAGGCGGCCAAAAAAAAAAATGTAAGTAATATTGTTTGTGCTTAAAATTATTTTACTATTATTGTAATAAAAAAATGTATTTAATTTTTTTTTTTACAGCAAAAACAATAATTTATTTTTTTTACTATATATATAATGACAATTTTTATACCTACTATTTTAAATTAACTTATATACTAAATTTATACATACACACACACACACACACACATTATGATACATATAATAATAAATATTTATACAATTTCCCACTTATATATTGTGGACATATTATATTATATTAAATTAATAAATTATATGTAAACTATTAAACCTATTTTGTTAAATGTTATTATACACTGTTATGTTTTACATTATGTATAATAATAATTCCAAAAAAAATCTGATAAAATCACTTTCTTTTTAAAAACGTTTTTGTAATTAAATATATTTTTGTGTTGTGTACATATCACGTGTTTTTAAATATTTTATTATTGTATCTATGTTTGTTAAGTCTGTTAAAATAACATTGCCTCGTACTTATTGCATATTTTTATTATTATATATCATTATATATAAATTTTGTACAATGCCCATTGCCTATTATTGCATATTATAATATATTATATTAATACATCAGTTTTGTTACTATACAATCTTAATATTTTCAATATGTTATAAGGTGTTTCCTACAGTGATATCTATTGGTTTTATATGTAACAGACTTGAATAATGTACAAAAAAAAATTAAATACGTGTTGTATATATATAGTCACAGCAAATTTACCAATGAATAAACAATAAATAGATTTACAATATGTTACATCGATAATTTGTCGACGATAAGATAATCTTTTAATCTTTTTGACACCGCTGTCGACAAATTATTGGACTTGCGACGACTGAAATAAATACGTACGTAAAATAAAATCGAAATCAACTTTATTACTTTTTTTTTTTTCAAAGCGTACGATGATCCATGCATTTTGGATTTTTAAATAAACAATAATAAATTATAATAAACAATAATAATAATGAGTAATGTGAGGTTAAATAAAAAAGGTATATTTTTTTATTTATTAAGTTTACAGCGCTTATGGTATTGTATAATAATTATAATGTAATGTGAAATGCAACGCGATGTGTGAGATGAGAATTATAGTTCAATATTCTATGAAAAAAAAAATCATTGTTATAATGTTTAGCTATGAATCAATATAAAATAATAATTTTAAAATAAAAAATTACGTAAAAAAAAATGCAAAAAACCCGGGCGGCCATGATTAGCACATGCCGCCTTCGAATCGGCCGGAGCGAGATTCGTTCTTAGTACCCCTGCCTAACCTATACATTGGGACCTAACGCCTAATCCTATCGACTACAGTTCGAGTTGTAAACGTCAATAAAATCTCGAGCATTTAAACCGTTTTCGACCCGCGACGAATTTTGCGTTAAGCACCGTTTTTCCTATGCAATTCGTATATTTCGTGTGGAATGAGGCTCGGATATATTCATATGAATTGTGTTTGTCCAGAATATTTGTTTGTATTGTCATTTTTTATGATGTCATGTATTTATGATACAATATAGGTATAGATACCAAATTTATTGAAAGAATTAAATATTAATGACCACACCTCTTTAATTATAATTCCATATTATTATCAATATTATCAAAATACTTTAAACAAATGCTTCTTATTGCTCTCTTAATATATGTATTTTTTATTATTATATATATTTGATTAAGTATTTATATTCTAAATTGAATTTAAAGTAGCTGATTAATACTGTTCTATGATGTTTAGTATTGTACATTTTTTACTAAAAAAAAAAAGTATAATATACACATTGTTAGAAAAATGTATATAATAGTACCTATATATTCATGATACATTAGTATAAGTTTTTATTATATAGATAACAATAGTTAACTAAATTCATTTAAATATTTTAACACTGAGACTATTAATTATTTATTATATTATTACCGTATACATATTATGTAGTACTGTGTAGTATATATTACTCTTTATAAAACTACTTTAACTCAACAAATCACCTAAAAACTATAGCTAACCTGTAGTAATTGTTTATACAGTCAACAATGTATATACATTTGATTCAAATGTAACAATCTGGAGCTGCATGAATGTAAAAAAACCTTTGTAGTTTTGAATCACATATTATATCCATAATAAATAATGTACTATGCGAATGGGCCTCCGTCGTCCACAAACACTTCTGTGCCACCGAGCACAACCTGAGGTAAAAAACTAATCTAATGGTGTTAGGGTTGTGATACAAAGGATAATACAATGTAAATAAAATGATAAAATGCAATTTATTGAATCAAAAACAGTAATTTAACTATATTATATTATGTAGTAAATCAACGCTGCGCGGCGAAATGAATGTCTCTGCTCTTACTACGATTGCACATAAACCTGCAACACATATGATAACAGACTAATGTAGTATACACAAATATTAGTGAGATATTTAAATAAATACACACCTTGACAGCCTTTGATGCGTGGAAAAAAGCAATCTCCGACGTCGACAGTCTGCAACGACGGCTACGAAATGACTTGTATCCGGAACGGGAGGACTGCAACACGTACAGAGAAATAAAACACACATCGAATTAAAACCGCACGATTAATCGAAAAAAAATTTAATATATATATAATATACTGAGTACAGGCCTCATACATCGGTCGTCTGAGTAAACGCGATCGCGACGTCAAAAAAACAAACACGTAAACAATGGGCACACTACCGGCCGTAAAAAGACGCGACAAAGGCGAAAAACACGACCGCGGGGTCGAAAAACGCCTTCAGGTCGGCATAAACGGGCTTAAAAAATATTATTGAGAGCAATAGAAATTTTCGAAAAAGCGATACATAACGTATAGTAATAATAACGTCGAGGGAGCGCGATAACGGCCGGCGGCGGTGATAATAAAACGTGTCCACAAAACGAAAAAGGGCTTCAAAAGTCGTGAGGCGGTCGGCAAGGGCGACGGCAGTGACAAACCGAACTAACTGAAGCCGTAGGCGATAACGCAAAAAGGTGATAACGAGTCGGGAAAAAAATTCTAATTTTCGATTGGCTTTCTGCTAAAGTACTGGCAGCGCCTTGGCGGACAAAAGGAAAAGTCTTCACGTTTTATACTATTAGATAGAAGACTAGGGCGGGGAGCGCTTGCTGTACTAACCGTAGTTGCGTTCGCTAAAAAAAGAATGCGCTTCGGTCGCCGCGGCCCACCGTTATCGCGCCCGGCCGGTTATCAAACCTACGACGTTGGACAACTATACGATTATATTATTACTATTATTATTTATTAATTTTTCACTTTTTTGTGGATTTTATAGCTTTTTCCGTATTCGCGTAGTATACGTTATTATTATAACGTACCAAAATTCTGTCGTGTGATCACGAAGAGCGTTTGGGTGTAAGACAAAAGTCGTTTAATACATAATATGATATATGGTTAATATTAAGTATTATATATATAACTAGCGGCCCGTGAGTCTCGCTTCGAGTGAAACTCGGTGTCAGTGATTACCCTAGGACGGAAACACGACTAAGGAGAAATTCTAGTAATCACCAATTAAATTTTGTGTTAAGGTGGGTGATAACGGTGTTTGCTAAGTTGGTTCCACTGAAGTGATGGCCTTATATTTTGGCGGTCTGGTTTTGAACGCCAAAAAGTTTAATTTGAATGTCTAGCTTTCAATCATCAACCTGTGTAATTTAATTTACACTGCACAAATAAATCTACCAGGTAGGCGATCCTACTGCGTCGGATCCCGGACAATGTGCGTGCAATATGTCAAATAACAATTTTGAATACTCAAATTACGGTATATTATTTCACTTTTCACGTGCCACCGGTTGTCATTAGTCAGGTGTTGTTCGGCACGTAAAAATGTGGAAGTCAAATATCTTTGTTTTGAGTGTCTAGTCGTTGATCATCAATCAGTGTAAAACGATACTTGACGATGTCCTATCTCCTGACGTCGAAAGTATGTTGCTGTTTTTTAAGTGAAAAGGTTAAATTAGAGTCCTTAATGATTTGAGTATCTAGCTGTCAATCATCAACCTGTGTATAATGTGTATAATTTAATTAACACTGCACAAATGAATCTACCAGGTAGGCGATCCTACTGCGTCGGATCCCGGACAATATGAGGGCGATAAGTGAAATAAAAACTGAATTTCGGTGTATTATTTCACAGGCCACCGGTTTTCAATAGTCAGATTTTGTTCGGTTGTTCGGTACGTAAAAATGTTGAAACCGAACCCTTGGTTTATGTGTCTAGTCGTTGGTCATCAACTGGTGTAAAATCAATACCCGACAATGCAATCCGCCTACGGCGAATTGTCGTACCTCCTTGCGCCAAAAGTTTGGTGCCATATGCCCATATATCTATATATATATATCGGCGTTTAAAGTCATTAAAATGTTAATTTATAAAATCGCATGTTTAAATGTTAATTAATAACCAGTATAATCAATAGTTAAAATTAATTTAAACGATAGCTATGCTAAACCTTCTAGGTAGGCAATCCGACTACGTCGGATCGCGGACAATGTGAGCGCATAGGTGAAAAATTATATGTATTATTATGTATATATATAACGTGATGTTTAATTATTATTAAATGATATTAAAAGTGTATCAATGTGCATTCAAATATTATTATATATTATATCCACAGTGTAGAAACATTATTCTGTCATAGTATCTACATAATAAATATACATATTACTGTCTTTAATTAGGTTAAGCAATGTAAGTGATACTTAAGTATATATATTTTCAACCACCGAACAATGTATAATTTTTCAGTGGTGTTTGTATCAAATTAAATTAAAATTTTTGAAGATGTTATTTTAATATTATAATAATTATTACTTGCAGTAAGTATATTGGTTTTTATAGTATCTACATTGACTACATTATTACTATGTATTTTTGGTATCTGATATGTTTAACTTAAATATATACCTATGTATAATACATTATAATGATACATACATATAATAGTGGTATATTAGTAGTAGTAATATAAAGCAATATTATCTAATCGGTGTATAGTGTAAAATGTCTTTCATGATGGTAAGGTCAAACCGTTGATCTATATATATTTAATAAGTTATCGAGGGGGTTTCCGGACGTTTGTTACATGAAAGCTTTGTTGATTATCATAAGATCTATTTAACTTCCAATCGATAAAAGTGGGGAAATTAATTGCGAACATCGGTTCACTGGTTGCCGTATATTTCACTTAAGTTCCGGACACCAATTGGTAAGTACCTTCCTCTAAAATATGTAATAATTGTTGAACTATGGTATTACGGGCCTCGTGGTCAGTGGTCAAGTTTTTAAAAAGTTTTTAAAATTTTCATTCGGTGAGAGAATATTGTTTAATTTTCTGCAAAGAATATTACATTATATTTTATGATTTTCGATGTTGAGCGTTACGAATAGGTATATTATTTTATTAAATTTTATTTTTTATATCATGCATGCTGAAAATCTGATGTGTATAATGTAATGAATTAGAAATGTATATAAGCACGAACTTTTTTTAATAAGATTAATAAATTCGTATGTCATTTATAATATGTTCACGATTGTTGAACTACCGCGGTGTTACGAACCTCGTGGTCAATGTTCAATATTTTAAAATTTTCATTCGGTGAGAGGATATTGTTTAATTTTCTGCAAAGAATATTACATTATATTTTATGATTTTTCGATGTTGAGCGTTACGAATAGGTATATTATTTTATTAAATTTTATTTTTTATTTTTCATATCATGCATGCTGAAAATCTTATGTGTATAATGTAATGAATTAGAAATGTATATAAGCACGAACTTTTTTTAATAAGATTAATAAATTCGTATGTCATTTATAATAAGTTCACGATTGTTGAACTACCGCGGTGTTACGAACCTCGTGGTCAATGTTCAATTTTTTAAAATTTTCATTCGGTGAGAGGATATTGTTTAATTTTCTGTAAAGAATATTATTTTATATATTATTATGATTTTCGATGTTGAGCGTTAGGATTGAAAAAAGTAATAATTAGATATGTTAACAATATTCTATATTACCTATATATTTTCTATTCTATGACTTATATTTATTAAAACTTAACCATGGACTATCGTATCCTATGGTTCCTATGTTCAAATTAATTATTAAAAATTAAAATATCCTTATTATTTTTTGTCATAGTAGCCAGTATACCTCATTTTAAACATGAGCGTGTATAATTTTAATAGCGGTTCGCAGGTGACGTTCAACATAACTGAACGTCAACCTCAGCGCCAACAGGGTGCACAAAAAAATAGAAACGGCCGAAGTGAGTAGATAATATTAATAGTATGATCAAATTGTAAATGTTTACTTATATATATTAATTACTAATAATGTTTATTATTTATGTTTCAGGATGCTATAGGTGCCACAGCACGAACCATGTTGTTCAAAATTGCTCGTGTGAGTGTTAAATAGAACGTTGTTTATTATGTTATATTAGAATATGTGTATTTAAATAATTTATGTACTTATATAGCGCCGGTCACGCCAAAGCGTAAGCAATTGCAAGATCGGCGGCGGCAAGTGCAACAACAGCGGCAGGGGCGAAATGAGCGGCAGTGGCGAGATGAGCGGCAGGGGCGTGATGAGCGGCAGTGGCGAGGTGAGCGGCAGTGGCGAGATGAGCGGCAGGGGCGTGATGAGCGGCAGTGGCGAGATGAGCGGCAACAACGGGATGAGCGGCAGGGGCGAAATGAGCGGCAGCGGCAACAGCGGGATGAGCGGCAGCGGCAACAGCGGGATGAGCAGCAGCAGCAAAGGGAAGAGCAGCTGTGGTTAGAGCAGCTGCATCAAAGGCAGCGGCAACAGCTGCAAGAGCAGGAGCTGCATGAAGAGCAGCGGTGGCTGTTCAAGCTGCACCAAAAGCAGCAACAGCAACAGCAGCAGCAGCAGCAACGGCAGGTCGCCGAAAAAGGAGACCAACCAGTGGCTCAGTTAATAGAGTTGGTCGAGGTGGCCACTATGTCGAACGAAGTAAGTACCTACTCATGCAATTTTATTTATACGAAAATTTTAATTCTAACAATTATATAATTTTTAGATGATGAATACAAAAGCATTTGAAGATTGTAAGTTTCAATGGACACTATGTAGTACCACGTTACCTATTTGTTTGTATATTTAATTTATTTTATTTTTTTCAGGCCAATAAATTTGTTTCTATAACGCATATTTTTTTTATTTTTTTCGTAAATGTTTTAATAGAATACCTATATACAATTGCTAGTGTGTTAGGCAACAACTTCAGAAAACCGACATAATAACATTGTGTTGTTCAGTTACAGCTGGTAGTATTATTGTTCTAAGCATTGTAGTAGTTTAGTGTAAATCACATTTTACATTGTAGTAGTAGTTTTATAAAAAAAAACATAAGTCTGAAATATACCTATAATATAAAACACAATAATATTAAAATATGTAGGTATGTCGTTTAGTGGTAATTGAGTTTTTGGAAGTGCATTGCACTGGAATTTTGTCAAACAAAATGCATCAGTATGAAATATAAAAAAATGTATTGATAGTTGACATAATTAACTTAGTTACACAGTAATATATAATATTCATAGTTATTATACAGAATAATATGGATATAACAACATTGTAATTAATTATTGTTTAAAAGTTATTGATTTACTTAAAAATTGCAAAATGTTGTAAATGTAGACATTCCCCGGTTATTGACGTCAATCCCCAATTTAATTGGAGAATGATGTTCAATACATTTATGGAAAGAATTGTATCGAATTTTAAAAAATAGTTTTGACATTAAAACTAATGTTAAATAGATTTCAATAACAAAAATATATTTTTTTTTCAATTCAGTGTTTATAAGTGAACATTGCCCAATCTATTCATTATAAATTATATTCAAATTATAATATTATATGTGATTTATTATTTAAGTAATAAAATTGATAACTTTTTTAGTAAAACCTAATAAAAAAACTATTAATTAATACTTAATTATAATAAAATTAATGTTATTATAAAAATTAGTACATTAATCAACTACTTTAAGCCAATAGCCAAGTTACTGTGGCTTAAATAATAATAATAATTAAGAATTCAACGTTTCAAATTGGAAATAATATTACCCACTAAAAATAGTATAAAACAAAATAATATATTACTATTGACTATAAAATATTTTGAATAAAAATATACATAGATTATTATAAGTGCTTATATGGTTATGTATAAATGCGAAAGCAATTTCTATGACAGAAGAAGTAATGAAATTATTTTTAGTATGATTGGACAGAAAAAAAGTATTTCAAATACTGTATTAAGAATATTTGTAAAAAGTATTTAAAATACTGTATTGAATACTTTCAAAAAAAAAGTATTCAAAAAGTATTCAGAATACTACCCAAGTCTGATATATTAAAACAACCAGTGTATTTTTTGAAATTTAACTTCATTTACCACAAGTTTTGATAAATGACGTCAATGACCGGTGAAAGATGTACAATTGAATTTTAAAAATGTGTTTTTACAACATTTACCAATTTTCGTCTTTCACCGTAACATATACATCTATTACCTATTATTATCTATCAAACATAAAGGTAATAATATTATCTAGGGCATCTCAGAGGCTTTTAATGGTATCTTAATTTTAAGTGAGTTATAGTAGTTATGTAAAATATTAAAACTTTAAAATGCTCGTAATTTGCTTAAAAATTAAAATATCAATAAAAAGCTATGAGATGCCCTAGATAATATTATTACCTTTAAGTTTTATAATAGGTAAATTTACTCTTATATTAAAGCTAATATCACAAAATCTGTTCTACTGAATTTGCTATGATCTACATTAGTAATTCAGAGACAACACATGCAGGTATAACGTCCTCTTAAAAGTTTCATATCAGCATTGTAATTAATTATTATTTAAACGTTATTGATTCGTATCATTAATTTACACAAACACGTCATGTCAAATACAATGATCCTTTATTTTTTTCTACTATAATATAATAATCATAAATCATATTTAAAAATAAATTCATACAAAACATTACAATAGTAGCTATTACAATAAAATTACACATAAATTGTATTATTTATATGCATATGTATGCTGTATACACCTTGTTTATGTGTTTAATAATGTATCTTACAAAATTTAATCAAATGTTTGACATTAGTTACAAATACAATTTACAGTGTATTTGCATCCAGAGAGAACCACGTGGAGGTTGTCAAACTTTCTCTCCTCACCGATCACATAGATCTGAGTCAGTGGCACACAAACATATTTCTTTGTAACAATTGACCTGAACTTTTTAAGGGGGTAAGATGTGAAAAGATTTAATTATCATGTTGATTGCAATGTAATTATGAGTTAAAAACTGTAGAATGAGTAAATTTTATTTTGAAGTCTAAGTACAGGGAACTTATACTGTAATGTAGTATGTGGTTTGGATAGTTTATATATAAAGACATCAGCCATCAGCGAAATGTAATTGTTATTGAAACTAATAGATCAAGAAATGTTTCTTTTGTGACTTCACTAAATTCAACTAAAACTGAAACTCACCTATAACCAAAGCTCACATAGAACCAAAAGCTCACATAGAACTAAAGCTCACATAGAACCGAAAATTCACATAGATTTGAAAGCTTGCGTAGTATCCATCAATAGCAAACACCAATGTTGGATGTAAAATGCAATCTTCTATAACAGTGTTACAAAACTTCCCTGTACACAATGTTTTTAGTGACAAATCGACCATTGTCATCTGCAAACATGCCGATTCTGACCGATTGTGCATTCCTCACTCGTGAAAACGCAACATACAGCTGTCCGTGCGTGAATACAGGCGACGGTAAAAGTATACCAACTCGATCAAACGTTTGACCCTGAGACTTGTTGATAGTCATAGCAAACGATAACCGTACAGGGAATTGTACCCGTTTCATTTGAAAAGGTAGGTCGTCTTCTGCACTTGAAGTCATTGGTATCGTTGGTATGATGATGTCGTCTTGTGCAACGCCAGTGCCGGGCAACATTCTTGCTTTAAAGTTGTGTTGCCGCAGTTCGGTGACCACCAACCTCGTACCGTTGCACAGTTGTCTCCTTGAATCGAGATTCCTTAGCAACATGACGACCGAACCGACCTTGAGCGTCAAGTTGTATGGCGGCAGTCCGCTCGGTTCCAGAGAGTTGAGGAACTCTGTCGGATAATTGGCCACTTCGTCGGGATCATCGTCCGCCACGGTATCTATGGCGCGGTAGGTCCTTTCGTCGCCTACAACACGTTGGAGGACGTCACGATTGATCTGCCTGCATTCATCGTTCCGGGGACATAAAATGATTTTGCGAGCAAAATCGTCGACGTTAGCCAACGAAATTTGTTGCGGGTAAACAAAATCAATCAATTGAGCATTGTCGCATACCAATTCCCGGGGTATTTCCACCGTGTCCGGAACACCGTCTACTGTTGGTAGTTCACCGTTACCGAGTTGAAGTAACCATGCCGCGAAGTCGACGTCGTTGTTGGCCCTCATGTTTCGCGTCAATTGAAACTTCTCAAAATCGTTCCACAATGAGTTGTGTTTGATCAACGACATGACAATGGTGCTTCTGTTCCCCCTACGGACGACGGGTAAAATTTGTCTGAAGTCGCCCACGAACAGAAATGGTTTACCACCGAACGGTAGTTGCGATCCCATCAGGTCCTTTAGCAAGCGATCGACTACCGTGAGTTGCAGTCCGGGTGACATGGGAGCTTCGTCCCACACGATGAGCGAAGCGTCACGTATCCTCTGCGCGCGTTCAGACTGCATGGTGATGCTCGAAGTGGATTGGACGGTCAACGTTTCCAACGGTAATCCGAAAGTCGAATGTACCGTCATGCCGCCGTCCATGAGCGATGCTGCGATCCCGGTGAACGCCACACACAACACCGATCGTCCTCGGTTGCGAAGCGACGATATGAGGCATCCGTAAAGTGTCGTTTTTCCCGTACCACCTGGTCCGTCGACGTAGAACACTTTTTTAACGTCGCGATTGTCGTCGACTGCTGCCATTACCCGCTCGTAGACCGTTCGCTGTTCATCATTCATGTCGTCCACTTGTTGTGCCCAGCGTGCCGCCGCGTCTATTGCATCGAATATTGGCTCGTCCGGTCCTGGTTCTAGTATAACGATGTCAGGGTTAGGCAGACCAAAATCGGAGAGCGATTTTCCGCGTGCACGAAGTAGGTCTCCGATGGCGTCCAGACACGCCGCCCTGGCGCGGTCATCGTTTTGAAAACGCCGACTAAAGTCTTCCATCAAGTTGGCTTCGTTCACCTGGTATAACTGTAGCGGATTCGACGGATGACAAAACAATAATATTGTGGCAAATAGATACCGCAGCTGTTGGGGAGAGTCCAACGCCGCCGATTCTGTCATGCAGGCCAACCACGCTACGTCGTCCTCCAAAAGGCCCAGGGCGATTGCCGCAGCCGTGTAAGTGGGATGTACGATTCCGTCGACCGTCCTCATGTCTTGGAACGATTGAGGGCCTCTCTTGTGTAAAAGTAGTAATCGCAAGTGAAAACGGTCTCGATCCAGTGGGTTCACGACGTACATCCGAGCCAAGGGCTCGCGACTCATCTGATTTCTCCGTCGATTCCACCGTCAGCGCTGTGAGTTCCATGTATAGTGTACCGGTATCTCGTGGTACAGGTACTGTCTAGCATCCACGTCGGTCGTATTGAGCGCGAAGAATGCTGTGAGTTTTGTTCTTGCTAAGGCGGCATTTTGCACCCATTCTAGTTCCTGTCCCGGCTCAAAGTAAACGTTATGATAGTCTTCCAAGTGAACCGGTAGTCTAACAACCGTATGGCTGATTTCCTGTATTTCATATGCAAACAACCTCCAAACGGCTTCCGGTGGACTAACGTATCGTGAATTGATGAAACTGAAACCAACATATTGTATTAAATTAAAGAAATTAATAACTTGGTGTACAAAATAATGTAAAGTTATTATGTAATATGAAGGTTGATTTAAATGTAGATTAGGTACGTCGAACATTTAAATGAATACATGGGCATTAAATGTTATATTATTATGAATTAGTGTAATATACCTACATAATATAATGATAATTATTATATTACACAATTACACATTTATAATAGGATTTTATTTGATTATTATACACTAATTATACACTAATAATATATCAATATATTTACTTTTTTAATTTATATAAAGTGCATGTAGTGCTGTAGTTGAAGTTGGTTTAAACATAATATATTAGATATTTTAAACATTTAAATATATACATGTACAGTAAATGTTAATGTCATATTAAAAATGAGTGTAATACCTGACATTATTATTTTAATAATTGATATAGCAAATTATTATGAATAATATATATATGATCATATTATAATTATTAAAATAATAATGGTCAGGTATTACACTCATTTTTAATATGACATTAACATTTACTGTACATGTATATATTTAAATGTTTAAAATATCTAATAAAATATCCAACCTCAACTACAACACTACATGCACTTTATATAAATTATTAAAAAAGTAAATATAATTATATTATCATTATTGTACTCATATTACTGTTAAAATTAATATTTTAAATTTATTCCTACCTATACACATAATTTGTTAAATAATATCAATACACATGTGTATATATAATATATAATAATAATAACAAAATTATATGTTATTCAATCACCTTTCTATTTCATTTCCGTTCCATAGTTCCATTGTAGCCGCGTCATGTCCCTTGTATACATACTTATACAAATACATTACACTCTTCACAGTAGAGCACACCTCAACATTTATGTGTGCATCGTATTTGGCAAGCAAGTATGGATTGTGTGGAACGACAAACTCATTACCAACCTGGTGTTGTCTGACAAAGGCCACAGATCCGTTGTTTGGTCGGCGATAAGTGGGAAAACCGCCGTCAGATATGTATACAGTTTCATCGCTATACTGTTTGGGGTAGTCCTTTGAACAACTATTGTCAACCATGCACGGGCTGTTGGGATTAAGTGGTCCACATGGTCCATGGATCATGTGTGATGTGACGCTCGTGAATAGGCGCCGATCAATCACTGGGTCGGGCAAGAAAGCACACACAACGTTGTCAACGTCCTCGGCGGTGAGCAACTTGCTGTTCTCACTCAGAATAATAAGTATGTGAGCGTGCGGCAGTCCACGTTTCTGAAACTCGATAGTATAAACATACGCATCAACATTCCCAAATATATTGTTCACCGTTATGTCGCGCATCAGCTGCTTAAGTTTGGCATGAAATACTCTCGCCACAAGATCGGGTCTGTCATTAGCTGCAGTCGATCTCGCTAGGTTCTGTGCAATTTCTGGCCATCTAGGGTTACACGTAAATGTTATGAAAAGGTCGGGTTTACCATACTTACGCACTACAGCCATAGCGTCGTGATAACTTTGTTTCATGTATCGGGGGCCTCCGACGAACGACGACGGCAAAATCATCCTACGGCCGACGGCAATGGGTATGTCGAGGCGGAGCTGTTGGTTTATGTGATCCACAAGTCCCTGATACGATTCAGCGAACAGCTCTCTCTGGTGTTCATTAATATAGCGCAGATTGTTAGCTTCCATCCGAACGTAATTATCGCACACGTACTGCTGAAATAAGAAACCACCTCTATGTAATAAACTTATTTGATCGAGCATTCTGTCGTTGTTCCCGAGATATCTAATTGCCAGACGATAACACACAAACTGCGAACACGGGTTCGGCGGTTGCCCTCTTGTTGCATGTGATTATCCCAACCGATTTCTCCGTGTGGAAAGAACAACGGATACAGCATCGGATCTGTATGCGATGAGCATGCAGGTATAGTTTGCTGCCTACGTCGTGGATTAATGGGATTCCTGTCGTAAATAACCAGATCCAGATTCATTGGTGGTTGGCCATCGTCACCGACGAACACGACCGCGACTTCGTTTACTGTTTGGGGAGGTGGATTGTATCGCCTCTGGTCGTTGTTTGGGTCAGCGACAAAATGCATGGCGACTCTTCTGGGTTGCAACTGGGGATCATTACCAGCATTGGCGCGTTCACTTTCCCAAACTTCTCGCATGTTTCTGTAGCAAAATAATACTGTTGTATGTTTGATGTAAAACAAATTTTATGTGTACATATATATAATAATATGATATGTATACAATACATGATGACAGTGAATTTATATTATTATTAGCTCTAAGTACGGGCAAGACATGAAGTTTACCTAATACTAAATAATAAATTACAAATAAAAAATAGTCATTTGCATTCCACTTATGATCTTTAAAATATTTATAATATTTATTGTTACACGACATACAAACTTCATTTCCCATTATTAATTAAAAAAATTATTACTTTGATCTGCACTTTGAGTTCTATCAATGAATTATTACCTTACTTTATGTTTTTTTTTAAATATTATTAAATTATTATTCAAAAACCAAACAAAAATTACCTTTTTTATAGTTAATCATTATAATACATACAGATCACCATTCACACACACACATTGTAATGCGTTTAAACTCACTAATTTTTGTTTATACATATTCACTTATGCATTGCACTTCTCATGATATTTAAAATTGTTGTACATTAAATTATTAATTATTATTGTTATATTATTAGAATTGCTATTTATGATGCACTTATGATAGGAAGTAAAAATCCAAATTAACTTATTTTATTGTCGCACATAGAACTTTTTATATTACATTTCTAATAATAACTAATAATTATATTAATATAAAATAATGTAATGTCAAATTGATAAATATTTTATTTTTCACATGTAATAGCAAAAAAAGTGATTAATATTACATAGAACAAATAAATTACTCATCAAATACATTACAGGCATTACAGTATTTTATGATAATAATAATTTGTTAGAAATATAATATGAAAAGTTGTATGTGTGATAATAAAAGAAGTTAATTTGAATGTTTGCCGTACATCAATGTATCATCAATAGTAATTCTAATAATAATAATTAATAATAATAATGTATAACAATTTTAATACCATGAGAAGTGCAATGCATAAGTGAATATGTATAAAAAATAATTAGTGAGTTTAAACGCATTAAATCAAGTGCAATGTGTGTGTGTGAATGGTGATCTACATATTATTATAATTAACTATAAAAAAAGTATGTTTTGTTCAGTGTTAATGCAATGAATAATAGAAACAAAATAAAGGTAAGTAACAATTTATGTTTGTTATTGTAACAATGTTATAAATTATTAATGGTGAATAAAATTTGTTTGTTCAGCAATAAAGTTTGGTATATAATATAATCAAATTTTAACATTACTGAAAAGCTCGGGCAAATGGATTGATGGCTCGTAACATGCCGTCCAAGTCTGCAAGCAATCCGTCTCTTAGACGATGTGCTGCTGGTTGTTGTTGCTGTTGTTGTCGGCGAATTGTGTTTGCCTCACCAGATTCAAGGAAGTATAGCTGACAGTGTCTCCGTTGCATAGGTTCATTTACGATTAAGTCATTACTGACGGTGCGATACGCCTGCCCGTGAACAGTGAAGACATTAGGCCCTCGACCTGGTGGCAATTGTCTTTGGCTGAGGTCACTGGAGAACGCAGCAAATGCCAGAGTATTGTTGTACCGACGAATTTCTTTTCGAAAATGTACAGCATCCGTTGAATCTTCAACTAACAACCTCTTTAATAACTCTGGTGGTTCTCTCAACTCACGCCTTCCTGAAACAGCAACAAGCCCGTTATTACAGCACGTTGAAAAATGACCCAATGTGGTACACTCGCATGCAAAGTGGCGTGCCATACAGTGCCTGCACATTACATGTAACCCCCCTATGTGATGCTGTTCAGGCAGTGGATGCTGAACACCAGCCGGACGGTCTATTAATGGCAAACGTGCTCTGGGTTGTATACAACTGGAACAATCTGGTGGATTGGTTCAACCTGCAATTGAATTGATTCAATGTCAACATATTATAATTATTAATAATATATGTATATATATTAATATTATATGAAATATTTACTGACCTGTTCATCAACATTAGGAGGTATAACATCATCGATCCCCACTTCAATGATTTCTACATCATCGTCGATCACAACGCCACCTAATTGAACTTCGACAACTTCTATGGCATTGTCCTCGTTCATCAGGATATCATCCATCCGCACTTCGACAACTTCCACTTCAATACCATCGACCATCTGTACTTGGACGTCACCATGGAAATCTGCATTAGGAATTTCTACATGTTCCCGTCGCTGTTCAACTACCTATAGAATTATATGGTCAATTAAAAGAACAATTTAGTTTAGAGTTTAGCAAACACATCAATATCTAATCTACTTATTATATAGGAGTGTAATTAAAGTAAAACATAAAAATTCTCACACCATAATATATAGTAATCACAATGTAATACAATTTAAACAATAATAAGACTGTATATGAACTGTTTGTCCAGTTTGTAATTTATGTATCAATCAGTCAGAAGTATTAATTATATATAGAGGTGTTCGCGCACCGAGACCAAAGTCCAACCGATATTTTTTGCGAACTGGCCGTGTCTTCCCCTCCGTCTGCTAGTGTATTGTCCATGTCATTGACTCAATGATAACGTAAGTACACGGCGGACAAGACACTTGACCAGTTCAGTTGTCCAACGACCTTTGCCACCTTTACGGCCGGTCGTTGCTCGTATGTCCGCATTGTTGCCGTTTGCTCACCTTGATTGCGCACAGTGTTGTACCGCCATATCCGTCGTTGTGCAGCCATATCCGTCGTCGTGTCCGACGTTGACCGTTGTGCCGTCGAGTACTGTGTTAAGCCGTCTTGAGTTATAGTTTATAATTCAATATATTACTGAATAACGGTTATTGACGTGGTGTGATAAGTCGTACGTGATCGCCGTGATAACATTGTTACAAAGGGACCTACTGCCGCCGTCACTTGTCTCCCGTCCATAACCTCAAACGTCAAGTCGTCACCACAACGCACGGTCGTCGGAGACGCGTAAATATTGTATTTTGTATGTTCTTATCAATTATTAATTATCAATCGTATTGATCTTGTTATTTATTATATTTCGTAATATTATATTTTTGTAAGTTTTGTGAACTGTCCAAAGAGACGTCTTTGACAGTTATTACTTATTATTTTATATTCTTCAATTGGCAAGTAATAAAGAAAGTATTGTATGTGCTTTGCCATACTATTATATAACTCGAAAGTGTAATTGATGTGGTCATAGTTTGACAATCCAAGCAATATCCCCAAACTACAGGTCTTGATCTTTTATTTTCATATTGTCTACGGTGGTGAAGTCATTGAGACCGACCATTACGATTATAGGAGTCTCATGACCAAACATTGGTAGCAGAGCGTGGTTAAGTCGAAATAGTATTGTCATATCACTGTAAGACACTAGTGAGTGAGGCCTTATTGCCTTGATTGTTGCTTGGTTCTTGTGTATAATTTGGTTGGCTGGTTACCTACTCCTTTTTTGGGTGATTATCCTGTGTGATTGTATGCACCAAGTGTGAGGATCTTCCTGTTAGTTTATGTATACTATAGTGTGTGTAGTGTGTATACCATAGTGTGTGTAGTGTGTATACCATAGTGTATGAATATTGTATTTTACTTTATTGGTTTTTTTTTTATACTAAAGTGTTGTAGAAAGGTAAGGTTTATATTTACATATTTTATTTTAAACTATTATATAAACTGAATTAATATGGTAGAAACAGTAGAAGAGAAGGCTGCTCGTGACCTTAGAGTAGCAAATAGGCTTAAAACTACTGCAATACTTAATCGTGAAAGTACTATCAATCGAATTAAAGCATTGGCTACTACAGCATCCCGTATCAAAGATAATCCAGATTTGTTACCTAATTTTTTAACTGCTGCTGGTGATCTAGATTCTTTATGGTCATCTTTTGTGTCACATAACCAAGCTGTGTTAGATGCGTTATTGGATTTAGACCTCACATCTGAATTTTCTACCCAGTTAGAAACAGATATTCGTTCCCTTTACATTAGCGTTGTAACTGTTGTTGAACAACACACACCTCAATTTGAAACTGGGTCATTGGGGGAGGGTAGTGCCAATGGGTCTAGACTTACATCGAAAAATGATGTACCAGCAAGCACCTCAGTATCTCGTCTACCGGACATACCATTACCCACTTATAACGGAGATCTGCTTGGCTGGCCTGTGTTCCGTGATAGGTTTCTTGCATTAGTAGGACACCGTGCTGACCTGTCGAATATTGAACGCTTTTACTACCTTCTTGGGTGCCTTAATGATGATGCTCTCTACACCATAAGAAATATTGCTGTTACCGAAAAAACTTATGACCTCGCTTGGTCCACGTTAGCTGAACGGTACGACAAACCTAGACAGTTAGCTTCACTTATATTAGATAAACTTATTGCTGTCCAACCTCAGTCACAGGAATCGTTAGACGGTCTGAAACAGTTTTTAATTCTATTTTCTGATCAGGTTGCTACATTAAAGTCATTAAATATTCCGGACTTGGGGGAGTTTATATTATTTGCATTGTCTGCTCGTGGCTTACCTCTGTCAACGCGTAAGGGTTTCGAGGCTACTAATTCGTGTGATTTTCCCATGGTCTCAGACTTGGTCGCTTATGTCAAGTCACGTGTTGCAGTCTTGGAGACTGTAACTCAATGCAATAACGCACGGAGTTCTAACCAACATCAGGATAAGACAAAACCAGTTCGATTTGATAATAAAAAATCTAAAGTTGCCTTATTGTCTTCACATACCCCGGTGGCATCTACCTCGAAATGTTTATTTTGCTCTGGGGATCATACTACAGTTAAGTGTACAACCTTCACCGATTTATCTTTGGATGATAGATATCAAGCTGCAAAGGACCGTAAGATATGCTTCCGATGTTTGAGTTCTACTCACTGGTCGAATCGCTGTTCAGCAAAGGTATGTGCTAAGTGTTAAGGTCGTCACCATGTTCTTCTTCATCGCGATTTTGAAGCGTCACAAAAACCTTCGTCATCCGTTGATACTTCAGCTGTCCACGTCGGATCATTGGATAGGCCAACTGTGTTGCTCGGAACCGCTCTTGTACATGTTCGTGATTACGGTGGTCGTGCTCAACCAGTTCGCGCATTGATTGACTCGGCATCACAGGTTAGTGTGATGTCCTTAGCGTGCGCGGATCGATTAGGCTTAAAACTTTCAAAATGGACAGCGCCTCTCACAGGTCTTTCTGGTGTTCAGGTCCCTAAAATGAATGGTATGGTAAAATGTACCATCACACCACGATATGATGTTGATACAAAAATCCAGGTGACAGCCTGGGTATTGCCTACGATTACTACTAACATGCCATCTCGCCATCTGCCCGAATGCTGTAAAGAACAATTTTCGCATTTGGCGTTGGCGGATCCTAGTTTTGACCGTCCGGCACCGGTTGAATTGTTGTTGGAAGCTGATGTATTTTCCCAGATCCTAGACGGAAAACGTGTTGTCGTAGACAAATCGTTACCCACTGCATTCGGTTCCTTGTTCGGGTGGATTTTAATCGGCCCTGTCCCTGATCAAGAACGAATATGTTCCAATGTTGTCTCACTCACGGTATCGCTTGAGAATATGGTTGAACGATTCTGGCGTATCGAAGAGCCTGATCCGGCTCCAGTTACATTCACTAGCGAAGGACAATGTGAAACCATTTATTTGACCGAACGTGTGCGTGAAGAAAGTGGTCGATTTGTGGTCCCACTGCCCTTCATTGAGTCTCACAAACAAGAAGGTTTTTTAGGGTCTCGACAAATAGCTCTGCGTCGGTTCCAAAACCTGGAGAGAAAGCTACAATCTAATCCACCATTGCATAAAGCCTATTCAGCCTTTATGAGTGAGTATGAATCACTGGGACATATGTCTATCGCTCCTAGTCCTGGCGACTATTTCATACCTCACCATCCTGTTTTTAAGGGCAACGCTGCCACTAGTAAAATACGAGTAGTATTTGACGCTTCCGCATCTACTTCAGCCAATCGATCCTTGAATCAATGTCTTCACACTGGACCAAAGCTTCAGCAGGATATTGTTGATATCCTGCTCAGATTTCGTGTACATCAATTTACCTTTACCGCCGATGTCTGTAAAATGTACAGACAAATACTTGTACTTCCACAATATCGAAAGTATCAACACATTTTTTGGCGTTCATCGCCGTTGGACGAACTTAAGGAGTACCAACTGAACACGGTTACATATGGAGTAAACTGTGCTCCTTACTTGGCATTACGAGTTCTGAAGGACCTCGCCGAAAATTGTTGTAAAGAGTTACCAGATGTCAGACAGGCATTAACTCACCAAACTTATGTTGATGACATCTGTGTAGGCACCGATAGCATAAGCCAACTGTTAACATTAAAATCTGATTTACAATCTGTTCTGGGTACTGCTGGATTTGAATTGAAAAAATGGTCTAGTAATGACCCACAGATTTTGGCTACTATTCCACGAGAGGATCGAGTTCAAAAGGTCCTACAGTTCGACGATCTTGAGGCTGGAGTGGTGAAAGTCCTCGGTTTAAATTGGGACTCTTCTGAAGATACATTTGGTTTTGAAGTTTCTCCTTCATGTGATATTATAACCAAACGCGCCGTTTTATCAACTATTGCTAGAATTTTTGACCCAATCGGTCTTATTGCTCCAGTAATTTTTTATGCCAAACATATCATGCAACAAATTTGGAAGGCAGGTTTGGCTTGGGATGAACAACTTCCGTCTGACTTAGCAGGGGATTGGACAACCTTACTTCAAGATCTCCATGCACTTACAAAAGTCAAGATTCCTCGATTTTTATTTACCAACACTGGCTCCCATGTTCAACTCTGTGGCTTTTGTGATGCCTCGGAGAAAGGTTATGCGGCAGTTGTCTATCTTCGTTTGACTCGTGCAGATGGATCCGTCTCCATTTCCTTATTAGGCGCAAAAACGAAAATGGCACCCATAAAGACCACTACTATACCACGACTTGAATTGTCTGCCGCTGTTCTCTTAGCACGATGGATGTCCCGTGTTAAGGCGACCCTAGACGATCAACTTGTTATCACCGACGTACTAGCATGGTCAGATTCGCAAATAGTGTTGTCTTGGCTCATCAACCAACATTCGTGTTTTAAAGTTTTTGTATCCAACCGAGTGCATCAGATACATCAACTCTTGCCGTCATGTAAGTGGGGATACGTACGGACAGATGACAACCCGGCAGATTGCGTTTCACGTGGCATGCTGCCTTCAGCTCTTTTGCAGTTTTCCTTATATTGGTCTGGGCCACAGTTTTTGCTTCATTCGAAAGAGACTTGGGACTTTACGCCTTGTACCATCTCGTTGAACCAATTACCCGAAACAAAAGACGTTTCCTTAGCTGTGCAACTTGCTTCAGACTCCGAATGGTTTTCGCGGTTTTCTTCGTATACTAATATGCTCAGAGTAGTCTCCTGGTTACGTCGGTTTATTGGTACTCGTCGGGGTAAGACGTATTCCCACAATTATTTATGTCAATCGGAACTAAACGAATCTTTAACCGTCATTATCAAAGCCTCACAATTGCAGACCCTGGGGAGCTTACTACATAACCTGCAGCATAATCAGGTACCCCCTCGAAAGTTTGCCGCACTTCGTCCATTTATGGATCCATGTGGTGTGATTCGCGTTGGTGGTCGCCTGACAAATTCCGATCTGACAGAGGCTCAAAAGCAACCGATATTGTTATCAAAGACTTCTCATATTTCGCTACTTATCGTTCGACATTGGCACCTTGTTACTTGTCATTCGGGACCTAGAGTAATCACTGCCTTAGTTGCGCGTCAATTTTGGATTACATCAGTACGGTGTGTAATTCGGAAGGTTATTGGGGCATGTACTACCTGCGTCCGCGTCATTGCTCAAACTCCAACACCACTTATGGCTGATCTTCCCGCAGTACGTGTTCGCGCTTGTCGTCCTTTTTCTCGTGTTGGTATAGATTACGCCGGGCCGTTACCTATGCGCGAATGCCGTTTACGAAAAGCAAGGCAGTACAAAATTTATGTAGCTGTATTCGTGTGCATGGCTGTGAAAGCAACACACTTAGTGATAGTCACAGATCTTAGTACCGACGCGTTCTTAGCTGCATTTGATCGATTCACTGCACGACGCGGTCTCCCAGACGAGATTTATTCTGACTGTGGCACCAATTTCGTCGGTGCGTCCAAACAGTTGCGGCTATTGGTGAACAACCCAGACAATCAGTACAAAATTGCTGCTCATTCGCCGTGTACTTGGGTTTTTAATCCACCCAGTGCGCCCCACTTTGGCGGATTATGGGAAGCGGCTGTGCGTTCATTTAAGACCTTGTTAATCCGAGTCATGGGTACTCATAATCCGTCATTCGAAGAATTGTCTACCATCTTATGTCGGATTGAAGCCATCTTAAACTCGCGACCGCTCACTCCGATGTCATCATCACCCCTTGACCTCGACTACTTGTCTCCGGGGCACTTTTTAATTGGACAACCTCTTCTTGCTGTTCCTGAACTTCACATACCTGAAGACAACACGAAGATTGTCAATCGCTGGAAATTGCTTCATCAATCTCATCAATCGTTTTGGCGTCGATGGTCCAGTGAATACCTGTGTTCATTACAGGCACGAACAAAATGGACAAATAACTTCCCCAACCTCAAGGTCGGTGACATGGTCGTGATTAAAGACAATCAGAGCCCCCTTACAGCGTGGCGTTTAGGTCGGATCTTGAGTGTTATGCCTGGAGCTGATGGTGTTGTGCGTGTAGCTAGAGTGTTAACTGCCCAGGGTGAGCTTACCAGACCAGTTGTGAAGTTGGTGCTGCTGCCCACAGAGTAGTTGCTCCTTTGGAGTTAGGTTGCCTGGTCTTCCCTGTTGTGTGTGTTGCACCGGCTGCATCAGGGTGGTAGGGCTGTTTTGCTCATTAGTGTTTGCCTACTTCTCACTCACCACCTTGTCTTATTAGATGACTACATCAATTACACTAAATTTTATACCCTGGCAACCTATGTTAATTATAAAATGTTAAATATTTTGTCTTTATATTATGTATTATTATTTTGTATTTTTAATCTCAGTTATAGTATGATTTATTGTATTACCTGTTTTGTTTATGTCATTACTTATATTGATTTTAGATGATGATCTTATCATTTGTAATATTAACCTCAATGTTTTGAGCTATTGTTTTATTATCTTATTTTGTTTTTTTTATTTGGCGTAACAATGTAAGACGCCACGACCGTTGCTAGTCTTTGATCTTCAATGTTCCAGTGATTCACATTTCATGAAAACCCGGGGTTTTCATTGGGGGAGGATGTTCGCGCACCGAGACCAAAGTCCAACCGATATTTTTTGCGAACTGGCCGTGTCTTCCCCTCCGTCTGCTAGTGTATTGTCCATGTCATTGACTCAATGATAACGTAAGTACACGGCGGACAAGACACTTGACCAGTTCAGTTGTCCAACGACCTTTGCCACCTTTACGGCCGGTCGTTGCTCGTATGTCCGCATTGTTGCCGTTTGCTCACCTTGATTGCGCACAGTGTTGTACCGCCATATCCGTCGTTGTGCAGCCATATCCGTCGTCGTGTCCGACGTTGACCGTTGTGCCGTCGAGTACTGTGTTAAGCCGTCTTGAGTTATAGTTTATAATTCAATATATTACTGAATAACGGTTATTGACGTGGTGTGATAAGTCGTACGTGATCGCCGTGATAACATTGTTACAAAGGGACCTACTGCCGCCGTCACTTGTCTCCCGTCCATAACCTCAAACGTCAAGTCGTCACCACAACGCACGGTCGTCGGAGACGCGTAAATATTGTATTTTGTATGTTCTTATCAATTATTAATTATCAATCGTATTGATCTTGTTATTTATTATATTTCGTAATATTATATTTTTGTAAGTTTTGTGAACTGTCCAAAGAGACGTCTTTGACAGTTATTACTTATTATTTTATATTCTTCAATTGGCAAGTAATAAAGAAAGTATTGTATGTGCTTTGCCATACTATTATATAACTCGAAAGTGTAATTGATGTGGTCATAGTTTGACAATCCAAGCAATATCCCCAAACTACAGGTCTTGATCTTTTATTTTCATATTGTCTACGGTGGTGAAGTCATTGAGACCGACCATTACGATTATAGGAGTCTCATGACCAAACATTGGTAGCAGAGCGTGGTTAAGTCGAAATAGTATTGTCATATCACTGTAAGACACTAGTGAGTGAGGCCTTATTGCCTTGATTGTTGCTTGGTTCTTGTGTATAATTTGGTTGGCTGGTTACCTACTCCTTTTTTGGGTGATTATCCTGTGTGATTGTATGCACCAAG
Organism: Schizaphis graminum; assembly: GCA_020882235.1. NCBI lineage: Eukaryota > Metazoa > Arthropoda > Insecta > Hemiptera > Aphididae > Schizaphis > Schizaphis graminum. Next base: position 28,184,309 of record CM037036.1, read on the forward strand.
TGTGAGGATCTTCCTGTTAGTTTATGTATACTATAGTGTGTGTAGTGTGTATACCATAGTGTGTGTAGTGTGTATACCATAGTGTATGAATATTGTATTTTACTTTATTGGTTTTTTTTTTATACTAAAGTGTTGTAGAAAGGTAAGGTTTATATTTACATATTTTATTTTAAACTATTATATAAACTGAATTAATATGGTAGAAACAGTAGAAGAGAAGGCTGCTCGTGACCTTAGAGTAGCAAATAGGCTTAAAACTACTGCAATACTTAATCGTGAAAGTACTATCAATCGAATTAAAGCATTGGCTACTACAGCATCCCGTATCAAAGATAATCCAGATTTGTTACCTAATTTTTTAACTGCTGCTGGTGATCTAGATTCTTTATGGTCATCTTTTGTGTCACATAACCAAGCTGTGTTAGATGCGTTATTGGATTTAGACCTCACATCTGAATTTTCTACCCAGTTAGAAACAGATATTCGTTCCCTTTACATTAGCGTTGTAACTGTTGTTGAACAACACACACCTCAATTTGAAACTGGGTCATTGGGGGAGGGTAGTGCCAATGGGTCTAGACTTACATCGAAAAATGATGTACCAGCAAGCACCTCAGTATCTCGTCTACCGGACATACCATTACCCACTTATAACGGAGATCTGCTTGGCTGGCCTGTGTTCCGTGATAGGTTTCTTGCATTAGTAGGACACCGTGCTGACCTGTCGAATATTGAACGCTTTTACTACCTTCTTGGGTGCCTTAATGATGATGCTCTCTACACCATAAGAAATATTGCTGTTACCGAAAAAACTTATGACCTCGCTTGGTCCACGTTAGCTGAACGGTACGACAAACCTAGACAGTTAGCTTCACTTATATTAGATAAACTTATTGCTGTCCAACCTCAGTCACAGGAATCGTTAGACGGTCTGAAACAGTTTTTAATTCTATTTTCTGATCAGGTTGCTACATTAAAGTCATTAAATATTCCGGACTTGGGGGAGTTTATATTATTTGCATTGTCTGCTCGTGGCTTACCTCTGTCAACGCGTAAGGGTTTCGAGGCTACTAATTCGTGTGATTTTCCCATGGTCTCAGACTTGGTCGCTTATGTCAAGTCACGTGTTGCAGTCTTGGAGACTGTAACTCAATGCAATAACGCACGGAGTTCTAACCAACATCAGGATAAGACAAAACCAGTTCGATTTGATAATAAAAAATCTAAAGTTGCCTTATTGTCTTCACATACCCCGGTGGCATCTACCTCGAAATGTTTATTTTGCTCTGGGGATCATACTACAGTTAAGTGTACAACCTTCACCGATTTATCTTTGGATGATAGATATCAAGCTGCAAAGGACCGTAAGATATGCTTCCGATGTTTGAGTTCTACTCACTGGTCGAATCGCTGTTCAGCAAAGGTATGTGCTAAGTGTTAAGGTCGTCACCATGTTCTTCTTCATCGCGATTTTGAAGCGTCACAAAAACCTTCGTCATCCGTTGATACTTCAGCTGTCCACGTCGGATCATTGGATAGGCCAACTGTGTTGCTCGGAACCGCTCTTGTACATGTTCGTGATTACGGTGGTCGTGCTCAACCAGTTCGCGCATTGATTGACTCGGCATCACAGGTTAGTGTGATGTCCTTAGCGTGCGCGGATCGATTAGGCTTAAAACTTTCAAAATGGACAGCGCCTCTCACAGGTCTTTCTGGTGTTCAGGTCCCTAAAATGAATGGTATGGTAAAATGTACCATCACACCACGATATGATGTTGATACAAAAATCCAGGTGACAGCCTGGGTATTGCCTACGATTACTACTAACATGCCATCTCGCCATCTGCCCGAATGCTGTAAAGAACAATTTTCGCATTTGGCGTTGGCGGATCCTAGTTTTGACCGTCCGGCACCGGTTGAATTGTTGTTGGAAGCTGATGTATTTTCCCAGATCCTAGACGGAAAACGTGTTGTCGTAGACAAATCGTTACCCACTGCATTCGGTTCCTTGTTCGGGTGGATTTTAATCGGCCCTGTCCCTGATCAAGAACGAATATGTTCCAATGTTGTCTCACTCACGGTATCGCTTGAGAATATGGTTGAACGATTCTGGCGTATCGAAGAGCCTGATCCGGCTCCAGTTACATTCACTAGCGAAGGACAATGTGAAACCATTTATTTGACCGAACGTGTGCGTGAAGAAAGTGGTCGATTTGTGGTCCCACTGCCCTTCATTGAGTCTCACAAACAAGAAGGTTTTTTAGGGTCTCGACAAATAGCTCTGCGTCGGTTCCAAAACCTGGAGAGAAAGCTACAATCTAATCCACCATTGCATAAAGCCTATTCAGCCTTTATGAGTGAGTATGAATCACTGGGACATATGTCTATCGCTCCTAGTCCTGGCGACTATTTCATACCTCACCATCCTGTTTTTAAGGGCAACGCTGCCACTAGTAAAATACGAGTAGTATTTGACGCTTCCGCATCTACTTCAGCCAATCGATCCTTGAATCAATGTCTTCACACTGGACCAAAGCTTCAGCAGGATATTGTTGATATCCTGCTCAGATTTCGTGTACATCAATTTACCTTTACCGCCGATGTCTGTAAAATGTACAGACAAATACTTGTACTTCCACAATATCGAAAGTATCAACACATTTTTTGGCGTTCATCGCCGTTGGACGAACTTAAGGAGTACCAACTGAACACGGTTACATATGGAGTAAACTGTGCTCCTTACTTGGCATTACGAGTTCTGAAGGACCTCGCCGAAAATTGTTGTAAAGAGTTACCAGATGTCAGACAGGCATTAACTCACCAAACTTATGTTGATGACATCTGTGTAGGCACCGATAGCATAAGCCAACTGTTAACATTAAAATCTGATTTACAATCTGTTCTGGGTACTGCTGGATTTGAATTGAAAAAATGGTCTAGTAATGACCCACAGATTTTGGCTACTATTCCACGAGAGGATCGAGTTCAAAAGGTCCTACAGTTCGACGATCTTGAGGCTGGAGTGGTGAAAGTCCTCGGTTTAAATTGGGACTCTTCTGAAGATACATTTGGTTTTGAAGTTTCTCCTTCATGTGATATTATAACCAAACGCGCCGTTTTATCAACTATTGCTAGAATTTTTGACCCAATCGGTCTTATTGCTCCAGTAATTTTTTATGCCAAACATATCATGCAACAAATTTGGAAGGCAGGTTTGGCTTGGGATGAACAACTTCCGTCTGACTTAGCAGGGGATTGGACAACCTTACTTCAAGATCTCCATGCACTTACAAAAGTCAAGATTCCTCGATTTTTATTTACCAACACTGGCTCCCATGTTCAACTCTGTGGCTTTTGTGATGCCTCGGAGAAAGGTTATGCGGCAGTTGTCTATCTTCGTTTGACTCGTGCAGATGGATCCGTCTCCATTTCCTTATTAGGCGCAAAAACGAAAATGGCACCCATAAAGACCACTACTATACCACGACTTGAATTGTCTGCCGCTGTTCTCTTAGCACGATGGATGTCCCGTGTTAAGGCGACCCTAGACGATCAACTTGTTATCACCGACGTACTAGCATGGTCAGATTCGCAAATAGTGTTGTCTTGGCTCATCAACCAACATTCGTGTTTTAAAGTTTTTGTATCCAACCGAGTGCATCAGATACATCAACTCTTGCCGTCATGTAAGTGGGGATACGTACGGACAGATGACAACCCGGCAGATTGCGTTTCACGTGGCATGCTGCCTTCAGCTCTTTTGCAGTTTTCCTTATATTGGTCTGGGCCACAGTTTTTGCTTCATTCGAAAGAGACTTGGGACTTTACGCCTTGTACCATCTCGTTGAACCAATTACCCGAAACAAAAGACGTTTCCTTAGCTGTGCAACTTGCTTCAGACTCCGAATGGTTTTCGCGGTTTTCTTCGTATACTAATATGCTCAGAGTAGTCTCCTGGTTACGTCGGTTTATTGGTACTCGTCGGGGTAAGACGTATTCCCACAATTATTTATGTCAATCGGAACTAAACGAATCTTTAACCGTCATTATCAAAGCCTCACAATTGCAGACCCTGGGGAGCTTACTACATAACCTGCAGCATAATCAGGTACCCCCTCGAAAGTTTGCCGCACTTCGTCCATTTATGGATCCATGTGGTGTGATTCGCGTTGGTGGTCGCCTGACAAATTCCGATCTGACAGAGGCTCAAAAGCAACCGATATTGTTATCAAAGACTTCTCATATTTCGCTACTTATCGTTCGACATTGGCACCTTGTTACTTGTCATTCGGGACCTAGAGTAATCACTGCCTTAGTTGCGCGTCAATTTTGGATTACATCAGTACGGTGTGTAATTCGGAAGGTTATTGGGGCATGTACTACCTGCGTCCGCGTCATTGCTCAAACTCCAACACCACTTATGGCTGATCTTCCCGCAGTACGTGTTCGCGCTTGTCGTCCTTTTTCTCGTGTTGGTATAGATTACGCCGGGCCGTTACCTATGCGCGAATGCCGTTTACGAAAAGCAAGGCAGTACAAAATTTATGTAGCTGTATTCGTGTGCATGGCTGTGAAAGCAACACACTTAGTGATAGTCACAGATCTTAGTACCGACGCGTTCTTAGCTGCATTTGATCGATTCACTGCACGACGCGGTCTCCCAGACGAGATTTATTCTGACTGTGGCACCAATTTCGTCGGTGCGTCCAAACAGTTGCGGCTATTGGTGAACAACCCAGACAATCAGTACAAAATTGCTGCTCATTCGCCGTGTACTTGGGTTTTTAATCCACCCAGTGCGCCCCACTTTGGCGGATTATGGGAAGCGGCTGTGCGTTCATTTAAGACCTTGTTAATCCGAGTCATGGGTACTCATAATCCGTCATTCGAAGAATTGTCTACCATCTTATGTCGGATTGAAGCCATCTTAAACTCGCGACCGCTCACTCCGATGTCATCATCACCCCTTGACCTCGACTACTTGTCTCCGGGGCACTTTTTAATTGGACAACCTCTTCTTGCTGTTCCTGAACTTCACATACCTGAAGACAACACGAAGATTGTCAATCGCTGGAAATTGCTTCATCAATCTCATCAATCGTTTTGGCGTCGATGGTCCAGTGAATACCTGTGTTCATTACAGGCACGAACAAAATGGACAAATAACTTCCCCAACCTCAAGGTCGGTGACATGGTCGTGATTAAAGACAATCAGAGCCCCCTTACAGCGTGGCGTTTAGGTCGGATCTTGAGTGTTATGCCTGGAGCTGATGGTGTTGTGCGTGTAGCTAGAGTGTTAACTGCCCAGGGTGAGCTTACCAGACCAGTTGTGAAGTTGGTGCTGCTGCCCACAGAGTAGTTGCTCCTTTGGAGTTAGGTTGCCTGGTCTTCCCTGTTGTGTGTGTTGCACCGGCTGCATCAGGGTGGTAGGGCTGTTTTGCTCATTAGTGTTTGCCTACTTCTCACTCACCACCTTGTCTTATTAGATGACTACATCAATTACACTAAATTTTATACCCTGGCAACCTATGTTAATTATAAAATGTTAAATATTTTGTCTTTATATTATGTATTATTATTTTGTATTTTTAATCTCAGTTATAGTATGATTTATTGTATTACCTGTTTTGTTTATGTCATTACTTATATTGATTTTAGATGATGATCTTATCATTTGTAATATTAACCTCAATGTTTTGAGCTATTGTTTTATTATCTTATTTTGTTTTTTTTATTTGGCGTAACAATGTAAGACGCCACGACCGTTGCTAGTCTTTGATCTTCAATGTTCCAGTGATTCACATTTCATGAAAACCCGGGGTTTTCATTGGGGGAGGATGTTCGCGCACCGAGACCAAAGTCCAACCGATATTTTTTGCGAACTGGCCGTGTCTTCCCCTCCGTCTGCTAGTGTATTGTCCATGTCATTGACTCAATGATAACGTAAGTACACGGCGGACAAGACACTTGACCAGTTCAGTTGTCCAACGACCTTTGCCACCTTTACGGCCGGTCGTTGCTCGTATGTCCGCATTGTTGCCGTTTGCTCACCTTGATTGCGCACAGTGTTGTACCGCCATATCCGTCGTTGTGCAGCCATATCCGTCGTCGTGTCCGACGTTGACCGTTGTGCCGTCGAGTACTGTGTTAAGCCGTCTTGAGTTATAGTTTATAATTCAATATATTACTGAATAACGGTTATTGACGTGGTGTGATAAGTCGTACGTGATCGCCGTGATAACATTGTTACAAAGGGACCTACTGCCGCCGTCACTTGTCTCCCGTCCATAACCTCAAACGTCAAGTCGTCACCACAACGCACGGTCGTCGGAGACGCGTAAATATTGTATTTTGTATGTTCTTATCAATTATTAATTATCAATCGTATTGATCTTGTTATTTATTATATTTCGTAATATTATATTTTTGTAAGTTTTGTGAACTGTCCAAAGAGACGTCTTTGACAGTTATTACTTATTATTTTATATTCTTCAATTGGCAAGTAATAAAGAAAGTATTGTATGTGCTTTGCCATACTATTATATAACTCGAAAGTGTAATTGATGTGGTCATAGTTTGACAATCCAAGCAATATCCCCAAACTACAGGTCTTGATCTTTTATTTTCATATTGTCTACGGTGGTGTAGTCATTGAGACCGACCATTACGATTATAGGAGTCTCATGACCAAACAAGAGGAATGTAGTGTATTTATTTAACATGCAATTATAATAAAAAATAACAGTTAACACACACACACACACACACACACACACACACACACACACACACACACACACACACACACACACGCACATACATCAAAGAATTGTGCTTTATAATAATGTTTAATTTGTGGTTAGTTTATACTATTATCCATTGTATATATAGTAGTAGTATTTATAAGGGTTAAACTATGTTCAATGTAAAATTAAAAAGTGCTGTGTTTAATGTATATTTAAATTGATATTGCAAGTTCATTGATAGTTAAACTATTTGAATCAAAAATATATTTCACTCTGAATGTGTATTGTGTTGGTGGGTACAATTAGTGAATTTATTAAATTAATTAAATTGTTTAGCTGAATACAATAATAAATTAAATGAAACGTTTAATGGAAATGTAAGATATATGTGTTTGATTTAATAATAATGTATGTATTGAAGTCATACTCATTTAATTTAAACAATTATTAAACTATAGTGTAGGTCAGATTATTGACAATTCTAATATACCTATATAGTTATATAATATATATAGTTATATACATATACAATTATAATATGAACTATGAAAGTATAATCAAGTGTTAAGTGCTATTTAAAGTTTTTTCCTCTCATATTGTATATAGTACCTAATCAAAGGGTGGATGTTGGTCTAAGTCCAATCCAAGACATTATAAATTATAATAAATATATATATATTACTACCTATAAGTAACAATATTATTATTTTACAATATAAATTATTATTATAGATAGTATATATACTTACTAAAGAGGGCACTGCTCCATAAAAGAGACGGCGGCGATGTGGGCCTCCTACATAGTCACGACCAGCAACAAAATGTTTTGAACACAGCTTTGGGTGTAGGCCGTGTAGGTTTATGTGTTCTGCATTTACACCGTTGTTTTCACAGAACAACACCCACAGACGATTCCGATCGACATTCGTTGGAAACCTAATATAACAGAGATAATATGAGTATTATATGGAAAGAGTAATGCTCATGTGATATTGTGTATACAATATACACATATATTATATTAAAGTCAAATACCTGTGTACAGAAACTCCTTCGACATCATCAACGTCACCACATATCACACACCGTTTGACCATAGTGATCAGTCTAAAAAGTGACGTTTTAATAGTGTGTAGAAACATTTTGAAAATGTAATAGAAAAACATTGGGTAAATTTATTATTAATTATATTTATTATTATATAATAAATTTAATAAATCGTGTACAACAAACGGTTTATCAACGAAAAAAATGCTGCTATCAGTATGCTATCGGTGTCAGTTGAGGGTAATAACAACTCGGGCACTTCCGCGTGTTATTTTTAGAATAACAATGAATATTATTACACATTACACTTACACACAATATACTCTGTGATCAGTGAATATATAATACAGATAGAAAAGCAAAAAAACGGTGTACAGTTTTGAGTTTACCGAACCAAACATTTTTAATATTTTCCGAAATGAAATATTAAAACCGCAAAAACATATTTCGTACGATGACCACGCGCTGATGACGTTCGTACACACAAATATACAAAATCGTCTTTTTTTAAACTAACGCGACGAAATACGTATGATTATGACGATTAAACCGATTGTGAAGCGATCCAACTTGGATGTAAAAAATGTTGTATTATATTAACAAAATAAAAACGAAAACGCACGAAAAGTACCAAGATAAACAACACTAAAAGTTCGTGCGTAATATATATGTATAATAATTAATGATATATGATAATATATATATATATATAATGTAATACATAAAAAAATTTGTACTCACCAATATTAAAATCTGCCAATAAAAACAAAAAGCAAAAAAAAAATTAAGTGAATATGTATGTAGTAAATGAAATACAATACATGTGCAAAAATTGTAACTGTAATGCACAAAGGTTAGCCGTAGCCTGAAGTTAGATTTCAATTTCATAGTCGCAGTTCCTCGACACTAAACTTTCCCAATCCCCACTCCACCTTTATAGATATTACATGCAGCTGAATCCAGTATAAATATTTACCGATATGGCGATGTAATAATAATGATAATGAAATAGAACCATACCTACATAATATATCACCTTAAGATGCTAACGTCTTAATTATTACATATAATATATATGTTATGTATGTAAATGAATAAATTAATGCGGAAATTATTATTATTGCTAGTATTATAGTTTATTATAATATAATTAATTAATAATAATTTTGAAATAAAAATTGTTTCCCGAAAAATTGAAAAAAAAAAATGCAAAAAATTAGGGCGGCCATTTAAAGGCATACGCCGCCGCCAAGATGCCGCCGTGACCGCCGGAGCGGGATTCGTTCTTGCTACACCTGCCTAACCTAACCATGAGAACCTAACGCCTAGACCTATCGACTACAGTTCGAGTTGTTCATTAACGTCAAATCTCGAGCATTTAAGCCGTGGTTTTCGATGCGCGACGAATTTATCGTTAAGCACTGTTTTTCTTATGCAATTCGTATATTTCATGTATAATGAGACTTGGATATTCATATTAATTGTGTTTTTTATGTGTTTGTCCAGAATATTTGTTTGTATTGTCATTTTTTATGTGTATGATGACATATATTTATCATACAATATAAAATATAGTATTGATACTTACATAATAAATTTATTAAAATAATTAAATATATTAATGGCAACACCTATCAAATACATGTATTATGTATAGGTAGGTATCTATTTAACAATATTTATTAGTTCATTTAATATTTTAAATCCTGTAAAATTATACTTTAATATTCATGACACATCAATACAAAAATTTAAGTTTTTATTTTATATAATAAGATTAGATAGATATAATCAATTAGGATAGGTATAATCAATTGTATAATATAATATTATTACCACATGGGTTTGCATACATATTGTGTAGTACCTACTGTTTAGTACACATTACTCTTTATAAAAGTTTAGTTGAACGTCAGTATTAAATATTACCTTGAAGAAGTAGTTTAAGTATAGTATATGTATATAACTACTGATCAACTACCTTAACTCAACAACTCACCTAAAAACTATTAGCTAAAAACGGTCCAACATTTTCAGTAGGTATGTTTTTAATTTAACCTGCAATAGTTGTTTGTACGGTCAATATATATACATTTGATCGGATGTAATTATCTGGAGTTGTATATATATATAAATATTACCAACTCAAATAAAACAATTCACCTCTGTAGTTTTAAATCACTTATATTTATTGATTTATGATAATATACTGTCCATAAAAGTACAATAATACTGTACTGTGCGAATGGACCTTAATCGTCGACAAACAATTCTGTGCCACCCAGCACAACCCGAGGTAAAATATTAATCTAATGGAGTAGGGTTGAGCAAAGGATAAGACAATGTAAATATATAACACAATTTATTGATTCAAAAACAGTAATTTAACCATATAGTATTGAACATGACTAAATCAACACTGAATGTCTCATCTGCTATAGGACGTTTGATTTGATGACGGAATCGGCGTACAAACGGCACACGTACGGCGTCTAAGAGACGCGTGTTACTCGAAAAACACCGTCCCCGGTTCGAAAATCGCGAAACGGGGCGACGAAAACGTAAAAAGGCGAAACGAAATCGCCGAGACCGTCGGTCGCCGTCGACGCGATACTGCGATAGCGACTCGAGAAAAACAAATACGTAATAAACGGGCGCACTACCGGCAGTAAAACGACACGGCGGACGCGAAAAACACGACCGCGAGGTCGAAAAACGCCGTTAAATCCGCGTAAAAGGGCTTCAAAAGTCGAAAAGCGTTGAAATATATACAGTAATAACAAAACGACGAAGCCGAAACGGTGCGATAAGCCGATAACGACGAAAGGCGATAACGGGTCGGGAAAAGAATTCTAATTTTTCGATTGGCCGGTCTTATAGGTACAGGCAGCGCAGCGATCGGCGGTCCGCGTCAACATTTATATTTTATATAATAAGACTAGCGGCCCGTGAGTCTCGCTTCGGGTGAAACTCGGTGTAAGTGAATACCCTAGTACGGTAACACGACTTAGCAGAAATTCTAGTAATCACCAATTAAATTTTGTGTTAAGGTGGGTGATAACGGTGTTTGCGAAGATGATTCCACTGATGTGATTGCTCTATATTTTGGCGGTCTGGTTTTGAACGGGAAGTCGGGAAAAAGTAGAATTATATGAGTGTCTAGTTGTTGATCTTCAACCAGTGTAAATGGATACTTTACAAATTTACAATGCAATCCGCCTACGGCGGATTGTCCTACCTCCTGACGTCGAAAGTGTATTGCTGCATTGTAAATGAAAAAGTTAAAGTAGAATCCTTAATTTGAATGTCTAGCTGTCAATCATCAACCTGTGTAATTGAATTTACAGTGCTCAAATAAACCTGACAGGTAGGCGATCCGACTACGTCGGATCCCGGACAATGTGAGCGCAATATACGAAATAACAACTTTGAATATTCAAAAATAGTAAATACTCAGATTACGGTATATTATTTTACTATTCACGTGCCACCGGTTGTCATTAGTCAGGTGTTGTTTGGTACGTAAAAACGTGGAAGTCGAATCTTTGTTTTGAGTGTCTAGTCGTTGATCATCAACCGGTGTAAATCGATACACAGCAATGCAATCTGCCTACGGCGGATTGTCCTACCTCCTGACGTCGTTAGGCGGACAATGTTTTGTTTGTAGAATATTTAAAGTCGAATCGCGTTTTTGAATGTTAAATACATTACCAAGATATCAATAGTATAAATCAATTTACACACAACTAAACCCGCCAGGTAGGCAATGTGAGCGCATATGCTAACCTATATAGGTGAAATCTTATATGTATTAAATATACAATATTACTAAAAATCGTAACACTGGAGTATTATTAAAAACAATTCGTAATTTATTCTATTAATTTACATAAAAAAAACTATAATCACGGAAGTCACTTTAATCGTGTATTTAACGTATTATATACAATAATAATTCAAAATAAATTAAAAACAAAATATTTCGTGAAAAACAGGAAAAAATGCAAAAAATCCGGGCGGCCGGGATACGGTATGCGCCGCCGCTATTTTCGCCGGAGCGAGATTTGAACCTGCCTACCTAATCATGGGACCTACGCCTAACACCTATCGACTACAGTTCTAGATGTAGAAATCTGTCAAATCTCGAGGATTTAAACCGTTTCCGATCCGCGACGAATTTTGTGTTAAGCACCGTTTTTCTTATGCAATTCGTATATTTCATGTATAATGAGACTCGGATATTCATATTAATTTTGTTTTTTATGTGTTTGTCCAGAATATATGTTTGTATTGTCATTTTTTATGTGTATGATGACATATATTTATCATACAATATTAAATATTAATGTCCACACCTATCAATATAATTCCATATTATTATCAAAATACATTAAACAAATGCTTCTTAAAATATTACAATATATTTTAATTACAAATAGATGTATTATGTATAATTAGGTAGGTCGTAGGTATCTGTTTAACAATATTTTTGATTTACTCAATATTTTAAATCCTGTAATATTATACATGTACCTATATTCAGTATAATTTTTTTAAAAACTATAATTTATAGTCAAACTCAAACTTATTTTCTGTTATTATTAATATTATATTTGATTAAATATTTATATTCTAAATTGAATGTAAAGTTTCTGATTAATACTGTTATATGATGTTTAGTATTAAATATTTTTTACTGAAAAAAATTAGAATTACAAATAAAAAATGTATATTTAACGTTTGCAACTTATTTATGGTGTTCTCGATTCAAAAAAAAATAAATATTAATATGTTCATGATACACATCAATAGGTACATAAATTTAAGTTTTTATTTTATTAGATTTATTAGATAGATTTAATCAATTAGGATAGGTATAATCAATTGTATAATATAATATTATTACCACATGGGTTTGCATACATATTGTGTAGTAGGTACCTACCTACTGTTTAGTACACATTACTCTTTATAAAAGTTTAGTTGAATGTCAGTATTAAATATTACCTTGAAGAAGTAGTTTAAGTATAGTAGGTATATGTATATAATTACTGATCAACTACCTTAACTCAACAACTCACCTAAAAACTATTAGCTAAAAACGGTCCAACATTTTCAGTATGTTTTTAATTTAACCTGTAATAGTTGTTTGTACGGTCAATATATATACATTTGATCGGATGTAATTATCTGGAGTTGTATACATACATAAATATTACCAACTCAAATAAAACAATTCACCTCTGTAGTTTTAAATCACTTATATTTATTGATTTATGACAATATACTGTCCATAAAAGTACAATAATACTGTACTGTGCGAATAGACCTTTATCATCGACAAACACTTCTGTGCCACCCAGCACAACCCGAGGTGAAATATTAATCTAATGGAGTAGGGTTGAGCAAAGGATAAGACAATGTAAATAAAACTATATAACACAATTTATTGATTCAAAAACAGTAATTTAACCATCAACACTGAATGTCTCATCTGCTCTAGGACGTTTGATATGATGACGGAATCGGCGTACAAACTGCACACGTACGGCGTCTAAGAGACGCGCGTTACTCGAAAAACACCGTCCCCGGATCGAAAATCGCGAAACGGGGCGACGAAAACGTAAAAAGGCAAAACGAAATCGCCGAGAACGTCGGTCGCCGTCAACGCGATAGCGACTCGAAAAAAACAAATACGTAAAAAACGGGCGCGCTACCGGCAGTAAAACGACACGGCGGACGCGATTAACACGACCGCGAGGTCGAAAAACGCCGTTAAATCCGCGTAAAAGGGCTTCAAAAGTCGAAAAGCGTTGAAAAATTTCGAAAAAACGATATATACAGTAATAACAAAACGACGAAGCCGAAACGGTGTGATAACGACGAAAGGCGATAACAGGTCGGGAAAAGAATTCTAATTTTTCGATTGGCCAGTACACTATAATACACACAGCGCAGCGATCGGCGGTCCGCGTCAACATTTATATTTTATATAATAAGACTAGCGGCTGGTGTGCCTCGATTCCAGGATTGTAGAAGCCGCCTCCGGCGCCTTCGAGGGGGTCGAGTGACAATTGTTTAAAGGGAAATTCGGTTGGAAATGGTAATCGGATGTCTAGAAATCGGTCACTAAAATTTTGCATTGTTGCTTGCCCGGTGCTTGTTTGAATTCAAAAAGAATAAATGTGTACCGAAAATGGTAATTGAGTGTCTAGCTATTAATCATCATTTGGTGTAATATCGCTTCCCGTCGCCTGCCCGGTTCTTTTTTGTATGTTAAAAAAATAAATAACATATCAGAAATTGTAATTGAGCGTCTAGCTATCAGTCCTTAACCGGTGCAAATTGATATCTGGCTAAGCAATTTATATTTAGATATATATCGTTCCGTTTGCCCGGTGCTTTTTTGTATGAGAATAAAATAATAAATAAAATAATGGTAATTGAGTGTCTAGCAATTAGTCATCAACCAGTGAAAATCGATACTTGTGCTGGGCAATCCGCCTACGGCGGATTGTTATACCTCCTGATGTCGAAAGTCTACTGTTGTATTATAGGGGAAAAAGTGTAAGTCTAAAGAAGTGTTAACGCCTTATATTTTGGGAAAATCAATTTATACACAACTAAATCACTTAGGTAGGCAATCCGATTGCGTCGGATCGTGGACGATGTAAGTATTGTGAGTGTAATAAGTTAAAAAATCTACAATTCATTTATTAAATCATGTTGTAAAAGTGTTACATTTTTTTTTATCTTGAAACTTGAGAAAGTTATGATAGTAATTTTGCATAAAACCCTGATAAATCTTGGATTAATTAAGCACAGGTTTTGATTGATTTAACATATATAAGAATAATAATATGGAATAATTATTAGAAAAACAAAGGAAAAAAAAAATAAAAAAAAATGCAAAAATGGTACGCAGTGTTAATCAAAGCGCCGCCGGAATATCCACCGGTGCGGGATTCGATCTTGTTACCCCTGCCTAAATCCTATCCTATCCTAATGCCTAATCCTATCGCCTACAGTTCGAATTGTATATTGGTGGCAAATCTCGAGCACTTAAACAGTTTCCGACCCGCCACGAATTTTTTGTTATACACTGCTTTATTCATGCGATTCGTATAATTCGAGTGTTATGAGACTGAATACCTTTATTTATAGTCTTTTTGATGTATTAATTTACAATATCTGTTTACACTGTGTTTTTTTATCATGTATTATGAGCATAATGTGTTTAATAATCTATACACCATTTTATATAATATTCATAATTTATCAAAAAAATTAAATACTAATGCTCATACATGATGATCTACATCATTTCTCAATCATTGAGGTCATAAGTCATATCTAACTCGAGCTTACTGATTAATAATTTAATTATCATTATTGTTCATTTAATAATTTATTTATTACTTTTGAGCAAATTTAACATAAACGTAATACCTAATAAATACTTTTGTCCTTACATGATCGATAATATTGTAAATAATAAATAAAAAACATTTTAATATAACTATCAAAGGAAATGTACATTTAACATTAAATTTGCAATAAATTGAGTGTTTGGTTCAAAAACTAAAATCAAAATATATATATTGAAATATTGTAGTAAGTAACTATACATTAATATACTATATTTTATTAGTTGAGCAATAGGTAACTATTACATAATTAAAGCATAATTAATTTGTGTAATATAAACCTTACCGAAATAAAAAATTATTATTTTAAAAAATAATAGATATAAATTTTGAAATATTCTTTAAGTGGTGTATACAATATATGAATTTAACAGATTTGTTCAAAATGTAGCTCAAATGTTGCAAGAAAAAATATACCAACCATGACAGCAAAATCTATGTTAAATAACATTTTCATTATTGGTGTGCTAAAACATTAATGTTGTAAGTTTTCATTTTAACGTATTGTTTTACAAAATAATACATATATAGATATATAATTAATTATTCTCAAAAATTTTAAATCTGTAGACACAAACAAATAATATAACATAATAAAAACAATTGAGGCCATAAATTAAAACATTATTATTTAATCAAATTTCACCTACTCAGTGTAGCTATAATAACTACTATTATAAAAAGCATTTTAACACTGATCAGATAAGTACAAAATTGTATAAACAGACATCACCGCTCTCCGAAAACCTGCAACACGTTTAAAAACTATATTAAACTACTATGAGTATATTAGTTGTAACGAAGTAATGACTTACGTACCATATTTCGTCGACGTAGACGGTAGAGAACGATGAGATAGACGACAAAAGTAACGAATAGGCCTAAAACACGTAAAAATAATATAATAATATATTATATATATATAAATACATAAGTACAGTACAAAGCAAAAAGTACGGATTACATACCTCGTAAGTCGGTCAGCATCTGCGATCCAAAACACACGACCCGAATTTGTGTAATGCTTTCGAAAGGCGCACTACGAATACGGACAGAACGGATCTGCGGAAAAAAAACTGAAAAAAACGTCGTTCTACGACAGTAATTGTTACCGCGTTGGCGATCGACACGAACGCGATCGTCGGAGAACAAACCGCATACGTACGGCTTGAAAAATTCGCGCACTACACGAATACGTACAGAACGGACTCGAAAAACGAAGAAAAAGTATTGAAATATGGTGAAAAACGGAAAATTTTCGAAATAATAAATAATAACTAATAATAATTGATAACGAAATGGCGGTGCGAAACACCGATCGCCTGGCGGGACGTAAGAACAAAAATTTAATTTTCTGATTGGCAAACCACCATCTTACGCGTCGCCCCTGGCGGATTACGGGCGTACTCCGTCCCGTTTTATAATATAAGACTAGCGGCCCGTGAAACTCGCTTTGGGTGAAACTCGGTGTAAGTGAAAACCCTAGGACGGATGGAAGAGCTTGAAAGTGGTAAGTTTTCAAAAAATGAAGATTTGGTGGTAATAAGTCCGTGGTGTTGGTACCACTGATTGGTAGTACTGCAAATATTCTATCGGGATGATGATGATAAGGCGGGTGTTTTCGAGAATTGATAAGACGTTCGTGGCGTCGATTGTTTGGCGCTCTCCTTTCAAATGTGAAAAGTTTTTGAAAGTTGAGATTGAGACGTAGACTTCTAAGTGTCTAGCTATCAGCCCTCGACCAGTGTAAATCGATACCTGGCTGGGGAATCCGCCTACGGCGGATTGTCTAACCTCCTTGCGTCGAAAGTAGGAAAAAATGTTAAAGTCGAATGTTGTCGTTTGAGCATTGAATAATCAGCAATCTCTTGTTATAATAAATTTATATGCAACTATACCTATCAGGTAGGCGATCCGACTGCGTCGGATCGCAGACAATGTTAGCGCATGGGTGAAATATAGTATGTATATAGTATATGTATTGACTATTGAGTGTACAATACCTGCACTCTGACAACGGTATACCAATTAATTACTAATTAATGAGTAATTCACATTAATACAAACTTTACATATGGAAGAAAATCTTAACAATGCATTTAATGTATTTAAAATAAAAAATTGTGCTAAGTAAAAATTTTTAAAATCTATAATAATATTGACTTTTTAATGTCTAGTTATCAGTCATCACTGGTATAAATCAGTTGACGTGTAATAAAGCCACTTATGTAGACAATCTGATTGTGATCATAATAGTATACACCTAATGTGTATGTAAAAATTAAATATTAAATACAAACATCTGCCAACACACTCATTAATATTATATATTATTATCAAATTTAATACACAAACAAAATACATGACTAAATTTGCAATTTATTGTGTTAAAAAAATTAAATAATACATTCAATTACATGTATTTTATTAGGTAGATATTTTTTTAAACATTAGAAACATAATTAATAATTAGGTAGATATTATATAAAACATTAGGAATATAATTAATTTAAATAATATAATTATCTAATTATTTTATGTTTCTTACATAATTTGTGTACAGAGGAGAGTATGAATTTTACATGTATAATATTATACTTATAACATATTATGTTTATAACGCTTAAGTCCACCACAACAATGTTAATGAACAATTATTGTGATAAAAAAAATAAATACAAATATTGTTATACATTATAGTAAGTAAAAGCTTTGCATACAATAGGTAGTCAAATAAAAATAAGAAATATTGTTATAATATATACTTGTACATTCTGAATAAATTGAAACCAATAACACCTTGTATTGTTCAGATAAATCAACGCACAGTGTATATAAAAAAAAAAAAACAAAGTACAAACAATTCCATGGTGTTTAGATGACAGACATTATGTTAAATGTACACAAACAAAAAATATACAAAATTAATTACAATAGTTGAATTGGTGTTGCACATATTAATTGAATTTTATGTGTTACAAACAAATTGACAATTACAATATTACAGATATCTTACAGTATATGTGTAAAAAAAAAGAAAAATAGGTATACACTCTAAAAATGTTAAATAATGTGTTCGACTATTAGTTACGAATCCGCATTGAAGCAGATTCGCATCCAGAGAGAACCACGTGGAGGTTGTCGAACTATCTCTCCTCAGTGAACAGTCGGGAGCAGCTACATGACTGTAGAAATAACCCAACTGTCCATGAAGTACCTAAGAATGTGCGGATCCCTAAGGATTAGGTACTTCAAGTGGCCAATGCCCGGTGGATCATAAGATCCATGATATGGCCAACGCCCGGTGGATCATAAGACCCATGATCGGTATACAACATTGTATATTTATAAATAGGTATAAACTATTTTGTAGTCTCCGGTTAGAAAGTCTCAAAAAAAAATTTATCAGATGAAAATTTGTTATTGAAATTAAACAATGCTAACAGTGAATGGTAATTAGAAATAGTAAATCTGATATAATTTTTTTGTGAACAATTTCACCGTTGCCTACATACCTGTTACCCCGTTGGTAGTACTTCCCTGTACACAACGTTCTTTGTGACAAACCGCCCATTGCCATCATCGTACATGCCGACTCTGACAGATTGAGCGTTCCTCACTCTTGAAAATGCAACATACAGTTGCCCGTGTGTGAACACGGGCACCGGCAGAAGCAATCCAACTCGGTCAAACGTCTGCCCCTGTGACTTGTTGATTGTCATAGCAAACGATAACCTAACTGGGAATTGAACCCGCCTCATTTCGAAAGGCAGGTCGTCCTCACTACCAGAAGTCATGGGTATCGCTGGTATGACGATGTCCTCCTGTGCATCAACATTACCATACAACATCCTAGCCTTAAAGTTGTGTCGCCGGAGTTCGGTGACCACTAACCTTGTACCGTTACACAGTCTTCGCTTAGGATCGAGATTCCTTAGCAACATGACTATAGCACCTACCCTGAGTGTCAATCTGAACGGCGGCAGGCCGTTCAGTTCTAGTGAGTTTAGGAACTCGGTCGGGTAATTTGCTACCTCGTCGGGATCGTCCATCACCACAGAGTCTATGCCCGTGTACGTTCTTTCAGCGCCCTCGATGCGTTGGAGCACCGTGCGATTGATTTGCCTGCATTCCTCGTTCCTAGGACACAGAATGATTTTCCGAGCAAAATCGTCGACATTAGCCAACGACATGTGCTGCGGGTAAACAAAATCAATTAAATCAGCAACGTCACATACCATTTCCCGCGGGATTTCGACGGTGTCCGGAACACCGTCGACCGTCGGCAGTTGGCCGTTGCCGAGCCGGAGCAACCAATCCGCGAAGTCCGCGTCGTTGCCGGCGCGCATGTTTCGCGTCAGTTCAAACTTCTCCGAGTTTTGCCACAGGGAGTTGTGTTTGATCGACGACATGACGACGGCACTCCTGTTTCCCCTGCGGACAACGGGCAGTATCTGCCTGAAGTCGCCCGCAAACAGGACCGGTTTACCGCCGAACGGCGATTCCGACCTCATGACGTCCTTGAGCAAGCGATCGACCACCGTGAGTTGCGGTCCCGGTGACATGGGCGCTTCGTCCCAGACGATCAGTGCCGCGTCACGTATCCTCTGAGCGCGTTCAGACTGCATGGTGATGGTAGACGTGTCCTCGTCCGTAAGGGTACCGAACGGCAGCCCGAACGTCGAGTGCACTGTCATACCACCGTCCATGAGCGACGCCGCGATCCCAGTATACGCCACGCACAACACCGACCGTCCTCGGTTGCGAAGCGACCAAATGAGGCATCCGTAGAGCGTCGTCTTTCCAGTGCCACCGGGGCCGTCGACGTAGAACACCTTTTGGATGTCCCGGTTGTCGTCGACGGCCGCCATCACCCGATCGTACACCGTACGCTGTTCGTCGTTCATGTCGACCACTTGTTGCGCCCACCGCGCCGCCGCGTCTATTGCCCCGAACAACTGGTCGTCCTGTTCGGGTTCCAATAGACCGACATCCGGGTAGGGCAACCCGTAGTCGCCGAGCGTTTTTCCGTGTGCACGAAGTAGGTCTCCAATGGCGTCAAGACTTGCCGCTCTGGCACGGTCCAAGTCTTGGAAACGCCGATTGAAGTCCTCCATCATGCTGGCCTCGTTCGCTTGGAACAAGGCCAGCGGTTCCGCCGGATGGCACATCACCAGTATCGTAACGAAGAGATACCGGAGCTGTCGGGGAGTGTCTAACGACGCAGACTCTTCCATGCATGCCAGCCATGCGCGGTTGGACTCCAAGAGTCCCAACGCGATGGCGGCAGCCCCGTAGCTCTCGTGCACCACGCCGTCGACTGTTATCATGTCCCGGAAAGACTGTGAGCCTCTCCGGTGCAAAAGTAACAGTCGCAGGTGGAACCGGTCACGGTCCAGTGGGTTGACGACATACATCCGAGCCAACGTCTCGTTGGTCATCCGTCTTTGTCGCCGCACCCACCTTCTCTGTGCCTGTTGCCACGTGTAGTGCACCGGTATCTCGTGATACAGGTACTGTCTTGCCTCCACGTCGTTTGCGTTCAACGTGAAGAACTCTGTCAATTTCGTACGACGTTGGGCATCGTTCTGTACTCGCTCTTGGGCTTGCCCAGGAGCAAAGTAGACGGTCTGTCTGTTTTCCAAGTGCACTGGAAGTCTAACAATCGTGTGACTCCTCTTGTGCATTTCATACGAAAACAACCGCCAGATCCCTTCTGGCGGACTTACGTATCGTGAATTGATGAAACTGAAAAAAAAAAAACACACATATAATAAAACCATAATAGTAACAAAGTTGCACAGTCATAAATCATAATTACATATAATATATACTATAATATATCAAGTGATATTAAGTTAATTGTATACATGTAATATAATATATCATGTGATATTAAGTTATCTTATAATAATACTTATATTAAATTAATGATTTGTCTTATGTTTAGATTTATTATTTTTCATTATTAATTATTTGTGGTGTCGTTGCATGTGATATTAATCAATGACATGAGTAAAATAAAATTAGTCATTAAAAAAATAAAAAAAAAAGTAAAGTATATAGTATATAGTTAATAAAACCCATATTACGACGTGGAAAAGTGTATTAATATAGTGTTTAAAGTATGTGATTAATATATTGTTATATTGTAAATTTTATTTATTTTTATTTTATAATTTAATATAAAATTAACAGTTGTAAACAATTAAAATTCAGTTATAGGTTATAACTATAACAAATAATAACTGTTAACTATATCTTAACTATTCGAATAAATTAAATTAAATCAACTCAATTAAAGTCATCGTCAATTGTAAGCTGGAGCTTGAAAAGTTTTTAGATAGTAACAATAATATATATAGACAAAATCATAGTTGACACCAAAAGAGTGAAGTTTATATACACATGTATAGTAATGGCATGGCCAAGTATTATACATAGTAATCTAACATCACACAGTTATGAGTTTAAAATAAATTAAAACAGTAGTATTTCGTTGGTTTGTGCAACCAATTTGAATTTAACATTTATACCCGAGCCATTCAATAATATAAGTATAATAAATTTTGTATATCAGATTGTTGCTTAAATAAAACCATTAGTCAATTGTGAATTAAAGTTTAATGATTTTTATGTTTTATTTCAACAACAATTTGCTTGAGATAGAGTATGGCCAAGTATAGTGAAAAATAGAATCAAAAGTGCTGGAGTCTAATATAATTTATGTGCAGTGTGTTGTTACTTTGTTAGTATCTAAAGTTTCTACAGTCAAAAATCATTATAATGAACCAAATTAATGCAGTTCTTACAACAAACATTGTAGTCTATGGTTCATTAAGTGTTATTAATTTATACAATAGCAAAGACTTAGTGGTATATGAAAATAATTAATTTGAATCTGCTTACTTTGATATCTCATCGCCGTCCCAAACTTCCATAGTGGCCGCATCATGGCCTTTGTACACGTATTTATACAAATACATGACACTCTTAACCGTAGAGCACACCTCAACGTTGATGTGTGCATCATATTTTGCCAGTAGGTATGGATTGTGGGGGACCACAAATTCATTGCCTACCTCTTGTTGTCTGACCAAGGCAACAGATCCATTGTTTGGTCGGCGGTACGTCGGGTACCCGTTGTTGGAAGCGTAGACAGTTTCTTCACTGTATTCTTTTGGATACTTCTTTGAACAACTGTTGTCCACCATGCACGGGCTGTTGGGGTTTAGTTGCCCACACGGCCCGTGAATCATGTGTGATGTCACACAGTCAAACAGGCGCCTGTCGGTTGCCGGGTCCGGCAAGGAGGCGCACACAACGTTGTCCACGTCTTCGGCCGTGTGCAACTTACTGTCTTCCCTGAGGATGACCAGTATGTGCGCGTGCGGCAATCCACGTTTCTGAAACTCAACAGTGTATACATAAGCGTCTATATTACCAAACACACGATTTACTATTATGTCCTGCATGAGGGCCTTGAGTTTGGCGTGAAACACCCGGGCTATGAGATCGGGTCTGTCGTTTGGAGTAGACCATCTTCCGAGGTTCTGTGTGATTTCAGGCCACCTAGGATTGCACGTAAAAGTTATAAACAGATCAGGTTTACCGTACTTACGCACAATAGCCATTGCGTCGTGATAACACCCCTTTTGTTAATCCAAAAACTGTATTCTTTACTATTATATTATTAAATTAATATTACAAATGAATGTAATACACGTGAAAAATTACAATATGTCAAAAGATATTGTACGCAAATGCATGTAAAAGACTATTAATAATCTCTCATGAGTTAATGACATACAAAATATATTAATTGCATAGAAAAAACAGTGCTTGGTAGAAAATTCGCTGCGGATCGCAAACGGCTTAAATGCTCAAGATTTGACAGTTATCTCCAACTCAAACTGTAGTCTATAGGTTTAGGCTTTAGGTGCCCATGTATAGATTAGGCAGGAATACCAAGATCAAATCCCGCCACGGCGTAATCGGCGGCGGCGCATGCTGTAACACAGCCGCCCTGATTTTTTGCATTTTTTTTCTCGATTTTTTCACGAAATATTTTGTTTATATTTATTTTGAATAATGTATATTATAAATACACGATTAAATTTACTTCCGTATTTACAGTTTCTTTTTCTGTAAATTAATAGAATAAATTACAAATTGTAACTCCCGTGTTATGAATGTTGTTAATATTGTATATTCAATACAATACAATTTCACCTATGCGTCCACATTGTCCGCGATTCGACGCAATCGGATGCTTACTTGATTACTTTAGTCGTGTATCATAATTGATTTTCCCCGTTGATTGCTGACTACTAAAATTCAACACGCGATTTACCTCTGACTTTTTTACGAGCATATCAACACCCGACTATCGACTTCCGAGGGAACATGACAAAATGTATAAAATATATTTGTACATAACATATTTCGAAATGAGAATTAATGAAAAGTTCTTATTATTTCACCAATTCCGCCCACAAAGTCCGCGATCCGACGAAGTCGGATTGCCTACCTGTTAGGTTTATTTGCGTGTAAACTGATTTTTACCATAGATAACTGATAAAGTATTTAACATTCAAAACTCACTTTGACTTAAAATATTTTACCAACAAAACAGCATCCGCAAAACGATTAAAAGGCAATAACATTGCTTTAAAAAACTTTTACGTTGCATAATTTTTTTATTTTAAATACATACAAATACAATTAATTAATGGATAAGATTTACTTCCATATAAACAGTTTGCTTTACTGTGAATTACTGATTAATTAATAATATCATTGTCATAGTGCATGCGTTGTACACTCAATAGTTAATTGATTTAATATTTGATCCATGCGCCGACATAGTCTGCGATCCGACGCAGTCGGATTGCCTACCTGGTAGTTATAGTTGCCTTGAATTTATTTTCACAAGTTATTACCGATTATTCAACGCTCAAACGACAACATTCGACATTTTTTCCTACTTTTGAAGGTAGGAGGTTAGACAATCCGCCGTAGGTGGACTCCCCAACCAGGAATCTATTTATACCGGTTGAGTGCTGATAGCTAGACACTCAAAATTCTACGTCTCAGCTTTCAAAAATTTTTCACTTTCGAAAGAAGACCGCCAAACAAGCGAACGTCTTATCAATTCTCGACAACACCCGCCTTATCATCCCGATAGAAGACTCGCAGTACCACCAAATCTTCCTTTTGTAAAAACTTTCTGCTTTCAAGCTCTTCCATCCGTCCTAGGGTTTTCACTTACACCGAGTTTCACCCAAAGCGAGTTTCACGGGCCGCTAGTCTAATATAATAAAACGTGAAGGAGTTCGCCTCTAGACCGCCAGGTGCGACGCAGCAAATTGCAGAGAGCCAATCGTAAAATTAGATTTTTTTCCCGACCCGTTATCACTTCTTTGCGTTATCGCCGACGGCTTCGGTTCGTCACTGCCGTCGCCCTTGCCGACCGCCTTACGTCTTTTGAAGCCTTTTTTCGTTTTCTGGACACGTTATATTATCACGGCATATCACCGCCGCCGACCGTTATCGCGCTTATTATTATGTATCGCTTTTTCGAAAATGTCTATTGCTCTCAATAATATTTTTTAAGCCCGTTTGTGCCGACCCGAAGGCGTTTTTCGACCCCGCGGTCGTGTTTTTCGCGTA
Source organism: Schizaphis graminum (assembly GCA_020882235.1). NCBI lineage: Eukaryota > Metazoa > Arthropoda > Insecta > Hemiptera > Aphididae > Schizaphis > Schizaphis graminum. Next base: position 28,209,201 of record CM037036.1, read on the forward strand.
CGTCGCGTCTTTTAACGGCCGGTAGTGTGCCCGTTGTTTACGTGATTGTTTTTTTGACGTCACGATCACGTTTACTCAGACGACCGACGTATGATGTCTGTACTCAGTATAATATAATATATTGAAATGTTTTTCGATTAATCGTGCGGTTTTAATCCGATGTGTGTTTTATTTCTCTGTATACGTGTTGCAGTCCTCCCGTTCCGGATACAAGTCATTTCGTAGCCGTCGTTGCAGACTGTCGACGTCGGAGATTGCTTTTTTTCCACGCATCAAAGGCTGTCAAGGTATGTATTTATTTAAATATCTCACTAATCTTTGTGTATACTACTGTTGTGGACGAGTATTCGGATTTGGCCGTTACTGTCCGTAGTCCGTTAACCCGTGGTTAAGTCCAAGTTAACGCTGACTAAATTATTAGTTAGTTCTCACTTTAGGAATATTCAACACAACAACTTGTTTTTAAGAAGTTATTTATTTATTTAATTTACGTAAAACACCGTTATAAAATAGAATTATATAATACACTCGTCTTAACGGAATCGCTGATTTTTCGCGACTGTCTTATGAAACACATACATCAACCAGCGATTGCGTCGAACAATGCATTCTGCTTACTTAGCTAAATATTCTTAATACTACAGCCAAGGGGTTCCCAACACCCCCAGGGTTAAATGAAAGTTCATTGTCTATTGAGAGGTTAAATCAATCTAGGCAATGTACTTTCATGATTCGGTCTTGATGCCTCTTCATGTATTTTATTATCTATTGTTTTTTCTACAGAACTACTGTTATTATAACATTGGTTTCTTAACCTAAAGTATAAGCTTATGATTAATATTAGACCGATACTAATGATGACAGTTCCCGATATAATATAATAATGGGTATTTGTTTTTGTTGTAAAGTCATTGGCTATTGATGAATGTTTAAGGTTCTCTAGGGAATTAGAATATTCTATTAACTTATGCAGATTATTTTTTACTATTGCTTTACTCTCGTCTGGAATTATTAAATCATTTGAAATTGTATCTTTACTAATTAAAGGGATTTGGGTATTGAATGATAAATTCAGTTGCGGAATTATGTCTTTGTATATTTTTGTCGTTACTTTTTTCTTTGATATTAGTAACGTGCCATCACCTGTATTGGCTTCACATTGATTACTTAATTCTAAGATTCCTGTGCCATTTACATTCATTATTTCTACTTCGGACATGTCTTTACATTTTACAATAATAGTGTCCTTATTTGTAACATATATCCATGAATTTGTGTTTTCTAACCTGTGCCATATACTAAAGTTAAAATTAACATTTCTTAAATTACACGATTCAGGTATAGTATCTGGTTTTCTGAATATCATCAGTTCACATGATTTACCTAAATAGTGCAGTTGCTGATCATATGGACATATTAATGATTTTTTTGTTTGTTTACATTTCACTAATTCTACTTCATTTAATTCTAAGTAATATAATCTGGATTTTTCTATCGCTATATAATCGGTTGTAGGTACAATTGTTACATATGTACTATTGAACAAATTAATTGGTAAAGGTATAGTTTTATACAATATAAATTCGTAACTATTAATTAAAGGTATTTCTACGTTAAAAATTAATATATCCTTAATATAAACAACATTAGTCATAGTTAGACGAAGCAATTCAGATATTCCAGAGTCATCTAAATTAACTGGTATATCCTCCCCGGTAGATAATTGCGTTTTTATATCTTTTATTTGGTTTTTAAATGTCCTAGCATCTAAAACACTAGAATGGATTTGACCTTGTATAGCCATATTTATAATGTTAACCAAATTTTCTGTTTCGAATGCGTATTGTGTAAAAATTAAATTTAATAATGATATTTGTTCCTCTAGAGCTGCTTCGAAATTTAAGAAGTTTATATTGACTTTTTGCGTTTGTACTTCATGAGCTATAAAGTTATATTTATCTATCAGATTAACTTGGACTTTTTCCATTTCCAAAATTGATGAATTTACATTAGTAATTATTGATCGCATTATTTGGGTTTGAGCGTCAGTTAGTTGTGAAACACGTAATTTCGAAATTTCTAGTTCTTTTATTTTGTCATAAAAATATTTTGCATCAACATCGTCGCAAACTCCGAATAATACATTAGTTAATCTACCAACTATGTTTATTAGACCTCTCTTCCTACGATAGGTATCCTGTGGGGGTTCTATCATTTTCATAACATGCTCTATATTACTATTTATTTCTAATAAAAAGTTTTTTGCCTGATAATCGTATTGAACACAAGTTCGTTGTAAAGATTCTGTTCCTATGGTTTGACCTAGTTTGCAGGATTCACTAATTTGTTTCGCCATAATATTGATTTTATCATATTTTTCATTATAATTAGTGATATTGACATATGTAAGGAATCGCCAATATGAATTATGTATGCGTAAGTTATTAATTGAATGAAAGTAGATTCCTGAAGGATTAACGATTGTTGTAATGTTGAAGTTATTCTTTTCTGTTCTTCCAAACGAAACAATTCTGAAAGAAAAATAATAAAATCTACTCATAATAGCGGATAGAATAAAAATTTATATGTACATGTAAATCATATTATTTGTATAACGTTACGATTGACACATTTTCAATTCATTCCTATGCAATTTGATTTCTTTACGTCCTTTTTTAACTAAAACGTTTTCATTATCTTGTAAACTTATTACTTCGTAGGGTCCTAGCCATTTTGGGCTGAATTTACCTTTTCGAACGTGATTTTTTATGAAAACCTTGTCTCCTATATTTATGTCTATTTCGTTTTGCTTCCTATCATATACTGTTTTAGACTTTTCTTTGTTGTCTATTAGGTTTTTCCTAGCTATCAAAGAAGCTTCCTGAAGTTTTCTACGAAGTTCAAATGTATAATCTTCATAGTTATAACATGGTTGAGGGTTTCGTGACAGTGTATGGGGCACCTTAACCGGGTGACCGTAAACGAGCTCGTATGGTTGGAACTTGGTTGAAGAGTGTATCGTACTGTTGTATGTAAACATAGCGTACGGGATAAATTCGTCCCAATTTCGCATTTTCTCATCTACGTAGTGACGAATGTACTCTGTTAACGTACGATGTGATCGTTCCAGTGCGCCATTTGATTGTGGGTGATATGCTGTTGTGTTTATTTTTTTTATTTGTAATAGCTTACAACATTCTTTGAAAATTTTACTCATAAAATCCGGTCCTTGATCTGTTAGGATTGAATCAGGTATGCCATGATAACAGATGAAATGTTCAACAAAGGCTTTCGCTATGGTATTGGCTGTATGGTTTGGTAATGGTACCGCTAATGAAAACTTTGTCAGATCATCTTGGAATGTCAATATATATGAGTTTCCTTGATGTGACGTTTCTAATGGCCCTACTATATCCAAGAAAATTTTTTCGAATGCTTTACTGGCTGTTGATGTTATCACCATAGGCTGTTGCACAGAACGGTTATCACTTTTATTTATTTTGCAGGATTCGCATGCTTTTATATACTCTAACACGTCGTTTTTCATGCCTTTCCAATTATGATGGTGTTTGATTCTTTTAATAGTACGAGACACACCTTGGTGACCTCCTAATGGAGCTATGTGAAATTCTTCGATGATATTATGTTTTTCCTCCTTTGAGTAAGAGTCCATACTATAGATAAATATTTTAATATTTGAGTTTTTAAAAATATATCGTATTATTGTACGCACTTGAGTCCAGTCTAGTTGATCATATTCGTTATCAATTTTAGGAAGAGCTACTCTGTTTATGCCATTAGATTCGCAAAATTGCCGTAGGTTTTTCATAGCGAAAAACATTGCTTCATATGTGGGTTTTTGGTAATGCTTTTCTTTAGTAATTATGTATAATATATAACGTTGATCGCATTGAACGCTCGCGATTTCGGTTACTTGTTTGTTTTGCTGCATCAATTGATCTATGCTACCAAATTTTCGTCTAAATTCTAGACTTATACCCTTTAGCATTTTAAAATCTTTAGATACACAATTTCCGATGGCATAATCAGTTGGTGCCTCTAATAAATTTCCTTCTATTTCTATAATATCCGAATTTGTTATCAGCTTTGATTGTATGTCTTCCAAGTATTTCTGATATTCCTTCGATGTTTCAGATTCTTGCTGTATATTAGTGACTGTTATTCGACTCAAAGCGTCCGAGTTTGAGTTCTGTACGCCTGGTTTATAAATAATATTGTAATCATATTCTTCTAATTGAAGTCTCCATCTGGTAAGACGTGCTCCCGGATCTTTTACTCCAAACAACCACGATAACGGTTTATGATCCGTTACTATATTAAACTTTCGTCCATACACATACTGGCGAAACTGTTTCACTGCCCACAATATGGCCAGTAACTCTTTTTCCGTCGTGTTGTAATTGGTTTCAGCTCTGTTTAATGTGCGCGAAGCGTACGCTATTGGTAAATCTGATCCAATTTTTCCCTGTGACAGGATAGCGCCTATTGCGATGTTGCTTGCATCCGTTGTGATGTTGAATGGTTGGTTGAAATCTGGGTACTGCAGGAGCGGTTCGTTGGTCAAAATATTTTTAAAGAAGAGGAAAGAGTCTTGGCAGCTATCTGACCAGATGAATGGTTGATTCTGCTTTAACAGGTTAGTCAGCGGCTTGGCTTTTTTGCTAAAATCCTTAATGAACTTTCTATAATACCCTATTAAGCCTAAGAAAGATTTGATTTTCTTTGTGTTATCGGGTACTGGATAATTGATTATGCATTCGATTTTCTTTGGGTCCGGTTTAACTCCCTTTTCCGTGATAACATGCCCCAGATAATTTACTTCCTTCCTCAAAAACTCGCATTTAGGAGGTTGAAGTTGTAAATTATATTGCCTTAGCCTTTCGAACACTTCACGTAGTCGTGTTGTGTGTTCTTCAAGAGTAGCACCGATGACAATTATATCGTCTAAATACACGAATGCTCTTGAACCGTTGATCCCATTCAATACTCTGTTCATTAATCTTTGAAATGTCGCAGGGGCACCTTTTAGACCAAAGCACATTCTCTTAAATTCATAATGACCTTCGCTCGTACTGAAAGCTGTTTTTTCCATATCCTTCGGATCGATTTCGATTTGGTGATATCCGCTAGCCAAATCGAGACAGGAGAAGTATTTCGCCTTTCCCAGCTGATCTAAAATTGATGTTATATCGGGCATTGGAAACGCGTCACCTATTGTAATATTATTCAGCTTTCTGAAATCTACTACGACACGGTATTTTTTACTTCCTGTAGCATCCATCTTCTTCGGGACTATGAGAAGTGGAGCATTCCAAGGGCTATGCCCAGTCTTCTTGCAATATGCACATATTGATCGTTTGTTGTCTGTGTTTTTACCATAGTTGCCCTTATTTTGTTGCCCTGTGTCTACTATTCGATTGGCATATCTACACTCGTTGGTGTTGTGGTTATTTCTTTGACAGTTTTTACAATATTTGTTGCTACTGTTGTTATTAGGTTTGTTATACAATAAGCGTTGTGTCCCTTTATTAGATTGGTATATTTTGTCTTCCTCCAAACTATCTTTAATAGCTTCTTCCACAGATGTGTGATTTTTTGCCTTTATGATTCCACGAATAGATGATGGTAGACCCTCCACATATGTGGTTAGGGTGGTCTCTTTTATATATTCGTGAACAGCTTTGGCGTCTGCAGGAGACCTCTTGGCAGTGCTGACATTGCACAGTTCATGTAAGAGTGTTTCAACCCTTGAGGAGTATTCTTGGATTGTTTCCCCAGTTTTGTGTTTGGTTGTGGTTAGTTCCAGTTGTAAATATCCTGGAGTCCTCTTTGCACAAAATGTTACTTCCAATAATTCTCTCAATGCTTCCCATGATTTCACTTCTCTGTGTTGTGTCGCTGCAAAAGCCTTTCCTGCTAGTTTAGTTAAAATCGCCTGTAGGAGTATAGGACGACAGTCTTCGCTAACTGTTTTCATTACGAAATCACACGTACTTAAAAATGGGTACACTTCTTGTGCACGCTCCCCATTGAATTTAGGTATAAGATTTATGGCGGTCTCGAAAGATAACGCTACTGCTGGTTTGTTTGCCATTGCGATTTCTGGTTTTAAAACAGGGGTATTATCGTCTAAATGTATTAAAGAAATTATGGTATTTAGGCTATTGGAACGCCTACGTAAGTTTCGTGTTTTAGATCTCGTTTCCCTACTAGGAATTTCGGGTGAGTTAGCTCTAACGTTATAGGGTGGAATATATTCAGGGTCTAGCTCAGGATGATCGGAATTGCTATCGTCGCTACTACCTGTGTATGTTGACATGCAATATTATATCTATATACTTAATATTAACAGATGTATAGTGTCTCGTTTTTTCTCTTTTTTTTTTTTAACTTATTTTTTTATTAAAAGCATTTATTTATACAAAAAGAAATTCGCTTATTGATTTATTTATCTATTATCACTATATATATATATATATTTTTTTTTTTAATTACTTACAGTAATATCCTTATGATATTTATGTTTGTACCGTGCATCGTATTGTAATTGATCCTCTGGTCTACGCTGTTCGGTTTGGCCGGGTGACCCACTTACGCTGATGGACAATGTCACGGCTAAATGACGTCGACGGCGGCAATAGTGACTACTGCTGTAGTGCTGCTACGGCTGCGACGGGACTGATGACGAAAGTATTCTGAATTAGCGTCTCTTACGATGTACGTAGTACGAATAGTGATCGGGTTGTCCTCACTGGGACCGTTTCAAAGCGCCTCCTAGTATAGTGATTACCTGGATGCCACGCCCGATAAATTTGATGAAGTCAGCTGCAATTGTCGTTGCACAATTCAACGAACTATGCTGCGTATGAATACGTGCAATATATGAACGTATTATGTATATAAGGACACTTTATAGTGTACTGACATATATATAAATATATATGTGTATAGTGATACGTATATTTGGCGTATTTAAAATAAAAACACTCTATGGTGTATTGATATATATATACGTAAATGTATATATATATATATGTATGAAGATACGTTTTGTACGTATTTTGAAGACACCTAACGGTGTATGAAAACGTGTGTTTTATCCAAACGTAAAAAGTTTATGGTGATTTAGTCACCTCACCTTTGACAGATTGTGTAGTGTTGAAATCTTCCAAAAGAGCACCGCTGCCACCAGTTGTTGTGGACGAGTATTCGGATTTGGCCGTTACTGTCCGTAGTCCGTTAACCCGTGGTTAAGTCCAAGTTAACGCTGACTAAATTATTAGTTAGTTCTCACTTTAGGAATATTCAACACAACAACTTGTTTTTAAGAAGTTATTTATTTATTTAATTTACGTAAAACACCGTTATAAAATAGAATTATATAATACACTCGTCTTAACGGAATCGCTGATTTTTCGCGACTGTCTTATGAAACACATACATCAACCAGCGATTGCGTCGAACAATGCATTCTGCTTACTTAGCTAAATATTCTTAATACTACAGCCAAGGGGTTCCCAACACTACATTAGTCTGTTATCATATGTGTTGTAGGTTTATGTGCAATCGTCGTAAGAGCAGAGACATTCATTTCGCCGCGCAGCGTTGATTTACTACTTAATATAGTTAAATTATTACTGTTTTTGATTCAATAAATTGCATTTTATCATTTTATTTACATTGTATTATCCTTTGTAACTCAACCCTAACACCATTAGATTAATTTTTTACCTCAGGTTGTGCTCGGTGGCACGGAAGTGTTTGTGGACGATGGAGGCCCATTCGCATAGTACATTACTTATTATTATGGATATAATATGTGATTTAAAACTACAAAGGTTTTTTTTTGAGGTAGTATATTTACATTCATGCAGCTCCAGATTGTTACATCTGAATCAAATGTATATTATACATTGTTGACTGTATAAACAATTACTACAGGTTAGTTAATAGTTTTTAGGTGATTTGTTGAGTTAAAGTAGTTTTATAAAGAGTAATATATACCACACGGTACTACACAATATGTATAGGGTAATAATATTATAACATTAAAACATATTAAAACATTAAAATGAATATAATTAACTATACTTTTATATTGTTATATCTTCTTTCTAATAAAATAAAAACTTATACTAATGTATCATGAATATATTATTATTTTTCTAACAATGTGTATATTATATTTTTTTTTAGTAAAAATTATACAATACTAAACATCATAATATTACAGTATTAATCAGCAACTTAGAATATAATTTAGAATATAAATACTTAATCAAATATATATACTAATAAAAAATAAGTTGTTGTTGCTACACGTATTAAGAGAGCATTAAGAAGCATTTGTTTAATGTATTTTGATAATAATATGGAATTATAATTAAAGAGGTGTGGTCATTAATATTTAATTCTTTCAATAAATTTGGTATCTATACCTATATTGTATCATAAATAAATACATGTCATCATAAAAAATGACAATACAAACAAATATTCTAGACAAACACAATTCATATGAATATATCCGAGCCTCATTCCACACGAAATATACGAATTGCATAGGAAAAACGGTGCTCGACGCAAAATTCGTCGCGGGTCGAAAACGGTTTAAATGCTCGAGATTTTGAAGACTTCTACAACTCGAACTGTAGTCGATAGGTTTAGGCGTTAGGTCCCATTGTATAGGTTAGGCAGGGGTATCAAGAACGAATCTCGCTCGCTCCGGCCGATTCGGCGGCGGCATGTGCTGATCATGGCCGCCCGGATTTTTTGCATTTTTTTTACGTAATTTTTTATTTTAAAATTATTATTTTGTATTGAATCATAGCTGAACATTATAACAATGATTTTTTTTTTTCATAGATTATTGAACTATAATTTTCATCTCACACATCGCGTTGCATTTCGCATTACATTAAAATTATTATATACAATACCATATGCGCTGTAAACTTAATAAAATAAAAATATATACCTTTTTTATTTAACCTCATTACTCATTAGTCATTATTATTATTATTATTATTGTTTATTATAATTTATTATTATTTATTTAAAAATCTAAAATGCATGGATACGCTCATCGTACGCTTTCAAAAAAAAAAAAAAGTAATAAAGTTGATTACGATTTTATTTTACGTGTGTATTTATTGCAATCGTCGCAAGTCCAATAATTTGTCGACAGCGGTGTCAAAAAGATTATCTTATCGTCGACAAATTATCGATGTAACAAATTGTAAATCTATTTATTGTTTATTCATTGGTAAATTTGCTGTGACTATATATATACTACACGTATTTAATTTTTTTTGTACATTATTCAAGTCTGTTGCATATAAAACCAATAGATATCACTGTAGGAAACACCTTATAACATATTGAAAATATTAAGGGCAAAATATAGTCAAACAAGATTGATGTATTAATATAATATATTATAATATGCAATAATTGGCAATGGGAATTGTACAAAATTTATATATAATGATTTATGATATATAATAATAAAAATATGCAATAAGTACGTGGCAATGTTATTTTATAGACTTAACAAACATAGATACAATAATAAAATATTTAAAAACACGTGATATGTACACAACACAAAATATTTAAATACAATAACGTTTTTAAAAAGAAAGTGATTTTATCAGATTTTTTTTTGGAATTATTATTATACATAATGTAAAACAAAACAGTGTATAAAAACATTTAACAAAATAGGTTTAATAGTTTACATATAATTTATTAATTTAATATATAATATGTCCACAATATACATATAAGTGGGAAATTGTATAAATATTTATTATATAATATTTGTGTGTGTGTGTGTGTGTTTGTGTAAGTGTATAAAAAATTTAAAATTTAAAAATATGTATAAAATAATATTGGTATATTTGGTATTTAAATAAAAAAAACATTTAAAAAAAAGTGATATATATTATATAAGTGGGAAATTGTGTAAATATTTATTATTATATGTCATATGTGTGTGTGTGTGTGTGTGTGTATATGTATAAAATATGTGTATATGTATAAATATTAAAATTGTCGTCTTGTATAATTATTTATGTAGTTTTAAAAATTATTATTTTTGCTGTAAAAAAAAAAATTAAATACATTTATTACAATAATAGTAAAATAATTTTAAGTACAAACAATATTACTTACATTTTTTTTTTTTGGCCGCCTCCGCCGTGGGCCCTGCTCTGGGTCATTATCCGGGGCCTCTGCAGGCACCGCACCTGTGGTGTCGTCTGCTGACGCACCCGGGGGGGCCTCTGCTGCCGAACCCGGGGGGGCCTCCGCCGCAACCAGCTCCGGCTTATTACCGGAGGAGCCCACCGCCCCTTTAGTTTTTTTTTTTGACTTTTTGCCTGTAACACGAATATACAATTTAATAAACTTCTTACGAAAAGCACATGGAAAGTAAAATGTAATATAAATATAATATAAAACACTCACATTTGCGGGCAATATGACCGTACCCGTTGCAGTTAAAGCAACCTGAAATAGAAAAATTATAGAATTTTTATTAAAATTTGTACATGAGGTCACTTAACTTTCGATAAACTTACGGCGTACGGCCTGTTTTTGCGTTCTCGGGTTTGCAGGGACCGGTCGTGAATTACCGTAGTAATTCACCTGCAAACCCGAGCAATTGTTTATCGACCCAATATTAAGGTTGTCCATCCTAAAATAAATTATAATTAATTAAGACATATTATCGTTCTCTCTAACGTAACGTGGTAACCCACATATACAAACATATTTTTATAATTTTCCTGCATATTTAATTTAAATAACATAATCAGAGTTGGAATTAGTTGGTATTTTGGTAATTAAAACATTTACGTATTAAAAAACAATAGCATTTTAAGTTCACGATTGTAAATATTTTTTTATTTGAAATAAATAAAAAAATAACATAAATGAAACAAACATAGAACTATCTAAAGAGAAACTAGAGTAAACAATTCAAGTACATTTGTATTTTGTATTAGCAATAAGTTTGAAAATTATTCAATTACATTTTTATTCGAATAATTATAAAAAAAAATCATACTTGAAAATTATTCGAATAATCATATTTGAAAATTATTTAAATAATTTTTATTCGAATATATTTTAATTGTCCAACTCTGATCTTAGTATGCATTAGCTCGAACCATAAAATTATAAATTAAAAAAAAATTGTTACTAAAAAAATTACTGTCTTATGAAAAACAGTACATGTGGTCACCATACCCTAACTTAACAATTAGCAAATATAATTAAATATCATGTACTCACGTAGTCGATGTGTCGATTGGAAATGAACGGCTTTCCCAATTTCACTTGACGATGTCAGTTATTTCGTATATAGCCGCCTTATAATAATCTTATATTATAAAACGGTAAGAAGTTCGCCCGTTTGCCGTCGGCGCTAGGTGTATTTATAGTAAATTACCAATCAGAAAATTAGATTTTTTTCGAGTCCCGCCCCGCCCGCCGATCATCGTTCCGAGCCGTTTCGTTATCACCGCGATCGTTATCAATTATTACTTATTATTATTTTTAAAATTTTCCGTTTTTCACCGGATTTCGAGATTTTTCCTTCGTTTTTCGAGACCGTTGTGTACGTATTCGTGTAGTGCGCGACATTTTCAAGCCGTACGTATACGGTTTGTTCTCCTATTGCGTTCGTGTCGATCGCCAACGCGATAACAATTAAGGCCGCCGAACGACGATTTCTTTCAGTTTTTTTTTCCACAGATCCGTTTCGTGTTTTACGACTGTTCGGTCCGTATTCGTGAAGTGCGCCTTTCGAAAACTGTACACAAATTCGGGTCGTGTGTTTTGGATCGCAGAGTGCAGACGCTGACCGACGTACGAGGTATGTAATCGCTTATATTTGCTTTGTACTATATATAAATATATATAATATATTATTATATTATTTTTACGTGTTTTAGTCCTATTCGTTACTTTTGTCGTCTGCCGCATCGTTCTCGACCGTCTGCGAAGCGAAATATAATACGTGATTACTTCATTACTACTAATATACTCATAATAGTTAATATAGTTTTTAAACGTGTTGCAGGTTTTTGGAGAGCGGTGATGTCTGTTCGACGCACAGTTTTCATTTACCCGTGTACACTACTTTTTATGGATTCAATAAACTGCATTATATCATCGTATTTATATTGTTCTGTTGTTCTCAGTAGCTCGACCTTTAGACACATCTTAGACCATTGGTCGTGCTCTCTAGCACAAAAGTGTTCACCGCGTACGTTTGTGTCGTACAGTATTGTATTTACTATTTAGGTACTCGGGTGTGTATTATAATATTATTTGTGAATATGATGTGCTAATTGGTGAAATATTGAGTTAATAACATTAATATTTATTACTGACGTTCGATTGTACATTACTTTAAGAAACGTAAAAAGTATATTCCGTAGTTGGATTTTTATAATTTATATAATATTATTAAATCAATCAAAACCTGTCCTTCATTAATGATAAATAAAATATTTTATTTTTAATTATAGTTTGTATGGTTATAACATAATATTTTAAATGTTTTAATAAATATCATATAATACAAATTGTATTAAACATAAGATTTTGCTGGTAACGTTAGTATATTTTTGTAGTAGAAAGCAAAGTAGTGAGCAGATAAATTCAAGTATTGTATGTTGCACTCATAATATATTTCAATCTATATAATTATTGCAGACAAATACCTTGAATAAAAACATTCTTCTGTGGTAAGATTTATACATTATACAGATTAATTACCTATGCTCCTATTTTATAATATTTACCCATTAGTCAACTAAAAAAAAAAACAATAGGTATTTGTGTATAGTTATTTTGCTACAATATTTTAATATTTATGTAGGTATTAATTTTCTTTTTGGATCAAACGCATAATATATTTTAAATGTAAAATATACAATTTGGTATCAGTGTTAAAATGCTTTTTGTTATAGTAGTTATTATAGCTACACTGAGTAGATTAAATTTGTTTAAATAATAATAAGTTTTAATTTATGGTCTCAATTGTTTTTATTTTATTGTATTATATTATTTGTTTGTGTCTACAGATTTAAAATTTTTGAGAATAATTAATAATTATATATCTATATATTATATTATATTGTAAAACAATAAGTTAAAAAGACAACTTATAACATTTAATGTTTTAGCACACCAATAATGAATATGTTATTTAACATAGATTTTGCTGTCAAGGTTGGTATATTTTTTCTTGCAACATTTGAGCTAAATTTTGAATAAATCTGATGAATTCGTATATTGTATACATATACATCACTCAAAGAGTATTTCAAAATTTATATTTATCATTGCTTAAAATAATAATTTTTTACTTTGGTAATATTTATATTACACAAATAAATTATGCTTTAATTGTGTAATAGTTGCCTAATGCTCAACTAGGTAATAAAATATAGTATAAATGTATAGTTACTTACTACAATATTTCAATATATATATTTTGAATTGAACACCCAATTTATTGCAAATTTAATGTTAAATATACATTTCTTTTGATAGTTATATTACAATGTTTTTTATTTATTATTTACAATATTATCGATCATGTAAGGACAAAAGTATTTATTAGGTATTATGTTTATGTTAAATGTGCTCAAGAGTAATAAATAAATTATTAAATGAACAATAATGATAATTAAATTATTAATCATCAATAAGCTCGAGTTAGATATGAATTATGACCTCAATGAATTATATATAATAATTCATCATGTATGAGCATTAGTATTTAATTTTTTTGATAAATTATGAATATTATAAAATGGTGTATAGAGTATTTAACACATTATATATGCTCATAATACATAATAAAACATCACAGTGTAAACAGCGGCGCTTTGATTAACACTGCGATTCATTTTTCGCATTTTTTTCTTTTTTTTTCCTTTGTTATTCTAATTATTATTCTGTATTATTATTCTTATATGTTAAATCAATCAAAACTTGTGCTTAAATAATACAAGGTTCACCAGGGTTTTATGCAAAATTACTATCATAACTTTCAAGTTTCAAGATAAAAAAATATAACAGTATTACAACATGATGTAATAAATGTATTGAAGATTATTTCACGTATTACACTTACAATACTTACATCGTCCGCGATCCGACGCAGTCGGATTGCTTACCTGAGGGGTTTAGTAACTCATAAAGAACATTCAATTTTTAGCAAATAAAAAATTCAGATTTCATTAATTGCGCCCACATAGTCTGCAATTCGACGCAGTCGGATTGCCTACCTATGCGATTTAGTTGTGTATAAATCGATTTTCCCAAAATATAGGACATTAAAATTTCGTTCGACTTAAACTTTTTCCCCTACAGTACAACATCAGACTTTCGACGTCAGGAGGTATAACAATCCGCCGTAGGCGGATTGCCCAGCACAAGTATCGATTTTCACTGGTTGATGACTAATTGCTAGACACTCAATTACCATTATTTTATTTATTATTTTATTCTCATACAAAAAAGCACCGGGCAAACGGAACGATATATATCTAAATATAAATTGCTTAGCCAGATATCAATTTGCACCGGTTAAGGACTGATAGCTAGACGCTCAATTACAATTTCTGATATGTTATTTTTTTTTTAACATACAAAAAAGAACCGGGCAGGCGACGGGAAGCGATATTACACCAAATGATGATTAATAGCTAGACACTCAATTACCATTTTCGGTACACATTTATTCTTTTTGAATTCAAACAAGCACCGGGCAAGCGACAATGCAAAATTTTAGTGACCGATTTCTAGAAACCCGATTACCATTTCCAACCGAATTTCCCTTTAAACGATTTTCACTCGACCCTCTCGAAGGCGCCGGAGGCGGCTTCTACAAGCCTGGAATCGAGGCACACCAGCCGCTAGTAATAGATATAAAATGTTGGTTATGACTTTATCAGCGATACCGTGTTTAGTGTTTACTGTATTATTGCAGGTCTTTGGATGGCGTGATTTACACACGGTCGGGGTGGGGTGGAAGGACGCGTCAACGGTCAAGCCGTTTGCCGAATTCTGCAGGCTACGTTCAACATCCGTGCAATACAGTTGTCGTAGCATTTTTTTTTTGTTTTTGTTTGTTTTTTACTTGCACATCTATATTCATTATATTTACTTATTTTATTTTTACAAATTCTCCAGTTCTTATTACTTATTCGTTTACTTTTTTTTTTTATATCGTCAGCCTATTTAGCAAACGGCGTAACTCCAAAAAATTCAAAATTCATGTTTTCCCATAATTTAATAGAAAAAAAAAATGCGCGTCGATTAGTATCATAATAATAATATTTAAGTGTGTTTTCTTCCATGAAATCGGTGATAATTGATACGCATTAGTCGTAACTCCGATGTACAAAAAAAATAATATCAACAGAAACCGGCGTATCTCCATAATATTATTAGTAACAACATCGTTGTATTTAAATTTATGTTAAAAATCTAAATTTTATCTTTGTTAAAACATAATATAGTATGAACAGCTTTCATTTATATTTTATACTTTCAACCTTGAGTTAAACTATACGAAACAAGATGACATCCAGAACAAAAAAACTTTTAGAAATGGCTAGAAGTGTTGCTACACCATTCAATATTATAAGTTATACTAAGTTGACACGGAAAAAAACAAGTGTGTAAAATAAAAAACTAATTAAATTATATAAATATGAAATTTATTTTATTTTCTTCCATAAATGAATTCAAAATAGGTAGGTAATAGGTATAGTATTCTTTTTAATTTTGTTTTAGATATTATTAGAAATGAAAACAAAAAAAACAGAGATGTTGGAAATAATTTTGATATTGACAAATATATTAATGAACAGCTAGACATTTTAAATTATGATGCTATTGAAAATAATATGGTTCCATTTGCTTTTGAAAATGTAAATGAATGTATGAATGATTCTACAGAAAATGTTAGTAGTATAGAAAATCAAAATGAGTTTACAGAGAGTACAGAAACCTCAGGTTTGAATTTTAAAATTAATGTTTAGTATAGCTACTAGGTTTTTAAATATTATTTTTTACTGTAGGTAGAAATAATAATGATATTATTGAAAATAATTATATGGTTCCATTTGCTTTTGAAAATGTAAATGAATGTATGAATGATTCTACAGAAAATGTTAGTAATATAGAAAATCAAAATGAGTTAACAGAGAGTACAGAAACCTCAGGTTTGAATTTTAAAATTAATGTTTAGTATAGCTACTAGGTTTTTAAATATTATTTTTTACTGTAGGTAGAAATAATAATGATATTATTGAAAATAATTATATGGTTCCATTTGCTTTTGAAAATTTAAATGAATGTATGAATGATTCTACAGAAAATGTTAGTAATATAGAAAATCAAAATGAGTTAACAGAGAGTACAGAAACCTCAGGTTTGAATTTTAAAATTAATGTTTAGTATAGCTACTAGGTTTTTAAATATTATTTTTTACTGTAGGTAGAAATAATAATGATATTATTGAAAATAATTATATGGTTCCATTTGCTTTTGAAAATTTAAATGAATGCATGAATAATGATAATAATAATGATTCTATAGAACATTTTAGTAATATAGAAAATCAGTTAGCAGTACGTACAAGAAAAAAAAGATCTAATCCAAAAAATTGGAGTTATAACATAAACAAAAAAAATAAATTAAATGGTAAAGAATATTATGGTAAGAAAAAAACAAATGGTGTATGGTCATATAATATACATAAACCTGCAAAAGTTTTGAAATGTGTATGCAACTGTAAACTAAGCTCAAAAAATAGTAAATTGAAATGTAAAGAAGTTAAAGAAGAGGAACGATTGAAAATATTTGAAGAATTCTGGGAATTGTCAAAAAATGAAAAACAACTATACATTAAAAACTATACAAAAAAAATTCCAACTTTAAGGCTTAGAGGTACAATAACTCCTTCAAGGAGAAGTTCATCTATCCAATACTATTTACAAACAGCTGATGATAGGGTAAGAGTTTGTAAAGTACTATTTTTAAATACAATTGGAATTACTGAAAAAGTTTGTTAATTTTAACACCACAGAAGATGCTTTAAACATTTCAAATAATCAACGAAGTACTAAAACCACTGTATCAGAGAAAAAAAGTTTTCTTTACAAATTTTTAAACAGTTTGCCCAAATTAGAAAGCCATTATTGTAGAGCAAGTACATCAAAATTATATTTAGAACCAAATTGGACTTCAAAAACTGAATTGTATAATTTTTATTGTAATGATTATTGCACCACTCATAAAACCACACCAATGAGCAGCTATGTATTTGATAAAGTTATAGAAGAACAAAATATTGGATTGTTTCAACCTAAAAAAGATGCCTGTGATATTTGTACAGCCTTTGATACAGGTAATTTATCTCAAGAAGAAAAAGAAAAACATGACAGTATGAAAAAAGAGGCAAGAATGGAAAAAGAAAAGGACAAAATGTCAGAAAATGAAATCTTTACTATGGATCTGCAATCTGTCCTCTTATGTCCAAAATCAAATGTTTCTTCACTTTATTATAAAACAAAACTTATAGTGCATAACTTTACAGTTTATGACTTAAAAAGAAAAAATGGATTCTGTTTTCTATGGAATGAAACTGAAGGCGGGTTATCTTCTAATGAGTTTAGTTCTATTATAATTTATTTTTTAGAAAAATATGTTATTAACTCAAATACTGGAAATTTGAATTCTATTATACTATATAGTGATGGTTGTACTTATCAAAATAGAAATACTATTTTATCTAATGCATTACTTAACTTATCAATCAACTCAAATGTGACTATAATACAAAAGTTCCTTCAACGTGGCCATACACAAATGGAAGTTGATAGCATGCATTCTACTATTGAAAGAAAAGTAAGAAACAGAAAAATAAATGTACCCGCAGACTATATTTCAATTTGCAAATCAGCTTGTGTAAAAAATCCTTATACAGTAGAATATTTAACTCATGATTTTTTTAAGTCATTCTCTTCCATAAATTTCTGTAAATCTATTCGACCTGGAAATAAGAAAAGAGATCCTGTTGTGACAAATTTAAAAGCTATCAAATATGAACCTGACAGACAAATCAAATATAAATTGAGATTTACTGAAGAAAATTGGAGTACTCTTAAACTTAAAAATAGCAAACACATTACAGTTAAATTTAATGATCTACCTCAATTACACAATGATAGACTGAAGATAAAAAAAGAAAAATATGAACATCTTCAACAACTAAAATTAACTATGGAAAAAGACTATCATGCATTTTTTGATAATTTACCTAAAGAGTAAAGATATTTTAGCCCAACGATTATTATTATTATTATTTTTAATTTGTTATAATGTTATTTGGACATTTTATTTAAAAAGGAAAAATATTTTATTTGTTTGTTATTTTTAATTTCTTTTATTTAATTTGTATAATGTTATTACTTTTATTTTATACCTCACTATACCGTCTATACCAAACATTATTTAGTTCCTTTCTAATGTTGAACTTATTATGCTATTTACAACATTTATTTTATATTACACTTTAATATTTTATATAATTTGTTGTTAGGTTAAGAAGTTGTAATACTTATAATCATTACAAAGTCAAAATAAATCAAGTAATAATATAATTTATAATGTTTTAGAAATAAATTAACTTATATTGTTCTCAAAATTATTTTTGAAAACTATAAAATAAAATTAGTCTTAACTATAAAAACAGACATTTTAGTAGAAACAGATATAAGTTCAAAAAATAGAATTGGACGTATCTCCAAAAATGTAACTATTATAAGAGAAATAGACGTAAGTCCAAAAAATAGAATTGGTCGTATCTCCAAAAATGTAACTATTATAGATGCAACAGACGTAAGTCCACTAAAAATGTTATTAATTACATAAATTTGATTTTATTTCTTCTAAAATATCAACTACTAATGAAGTAATACTAAAAAATATTTGTTTAGTCAAAATTAGTTAACAGGAATTAATTAAACGTTTTTTTCTTCTACTGTAAAATTTGGTATTTTGGAGATAAGCCGTTTGCTAAATAGGCTGACGATATATATCTGGGACTTTGGAGACCGGTGAGTACAATTCTATTTTCTTACCATAAAAGTGCGTAGGCCTTGCACACGTGTGTAAACAAACCATTTGTTTACGGTATTTGATTCTATTACATTACGCACACGAGTGCGGTATAAAATACTTCCAACTATTATTATAAACGTTTTACGCGTCAATGTTCAACGAGTCGGTTGCGTCTTTATACACAGGGTATGATAAATTACAATGAAAAAATTCATAGGTTAGGTCGTTTTGTGGGTGAGTGTTGTGTAAGTCATTATAATAACTGCAGTATGCAATACTATGGGTTCAGAATGTTTTACTTTGTGTTTTATATTTTTTATTATATTATATATATCTATATCATATTTACGTTGTTAACGTATTTCCAATAATAACACGCAATAACTGTTGTAGTATCATCTCCCCTGATAACATTTTTTTTATTTATTTCGATATCGTTTGTATATATTTTTTTTTGTTTTTTAATATTCACGTATATCATTCAACCATTTTGACATGTTTTTATTACACTTTTTAGGCCGTTCACAATGGTTAGGAACTGTGTCATGTGCGGCAACGTTGATGCTGTTATTGGCGTTTCGACACACAGGTATTTACAATTTCACTATGCACAAGTTTATATATTATCATAATAATTACTACATATTATTCCGTTTTAGATTTCCGTCGAACGCTGCACGTCAACGTCTGTGGGTGCAATTCGTGGAGACCAACGGTTTTGCCGTTCGCCCCACCTCAGTGCTGTGTTCGAGGCATTTCAATCCTAACGACTACTTTCCAGGTGCCCGACGCCGTCTGTACAACACAGCAGTGCCGTCCATAGTGAGTTTATTATTGAATATAATTTTAGTTTTAATTGTATAGTATATTCCCGCACACCTCCGATGACAATTTGGCACTGATAAATATGGACTACTTTTGTACTCGCAGTGTTCATAATTTATTATTTTTTATTTATATTGTTAACAACACTCATAGTTACACGGTTAAATCAATAATATAATTTTTAAATTTTCAAACAATGTTCACTACACCTAACATAAATGTTTTCACTTGCATACCATTAATAGATTTGTATAACAGTTGGTTTCCTTTTTTCGGTTCATTTAAACCGATTTAAACCTATAGCTAAATAATTTATTTAAATTAAATTTGTGCACATATGGATCTAAACATTAATTAATGCACCTATTATTCATGGCAATTAAAATACACTTAAGAAAGTACAATTCCATTTCAATAACTAACTTATCTTATTGTCAATATAAGTTCCATCACGATTATAAGTAAAAACAAATAATATAACCATTTTAATATTTTAATTATATATTATTTTTTTTAGATTCTGAACGGAGTGATGAATGTATTGATTTTACAATGATGTGTGTTTTTTTTTTTATTTTTTATTTTTATTTTTATTTTTGTGTCTGACGACAACATTTGGAGCAGTAAAAATGCTTCGATTTTGGACTTCAGCCCCTCTTTGAAAAGGAAATCGAATCTAGTTGGTACTTTGGGGGGTCAAAAGTTAAAATTTTTCAATATTTTTTGAATGAGTCGGGAAAAACATAAAAAAAATGACGGAAAAACGGGATTTTTTACGCAAAACCAGTTTTCGACAAAATCGAATTTTTTATTTTGCTATAACTCAAAAACTAATAGATGAAAATACTTGAAACTTTCACCAAATGTTTATATTAGCGTTCTCCATACATAGGTAAATTTTCAAAGAATTTTGACTTTTTTTGAGCTATTTATAGACAATTGAAATTTTTAATTTTTTTTAGTATTTTTTTTTTAAATAACGATAAAAATTTTTTGGCCGGCCAGAAAATCTTGAAAATTTAATACAAGGTTTCTTATAAGTTGTTCTTAAAGCGATAAAAAAAAATCCGAAATCGTTAGTCACAATTTTTTTTTATAAGTGCTTAAAGTTCGAATTTATACGAAATATGTCAAAATTGCAAAAATTGGCAAGTAATTTTGTGGTTGAAAATTCGTAAAATTTTTTACTTTTATAACTAAGTTTTGAAAATTTGATACCAGGTTCTCCATACATTTTTCTTCAATTATCTGTAAAAATAACTTTACCAGATTCAGACAAAAATTTTTTATGAGTGTTTGAAATTTAAATTTTTACAAAACCGCGTTAAATAACGGTTTAGCCTCAAACGATTTTTGATATTTGTTGTTATTCAAACAGTATAAGTCGTAAATACTTGAAAATTATACCAGTTATTTAGATTGCCATTTTCTTTACGTGATTTGATTTTCAAAACATTTTGACTTTTTTTGAGCTATTTATAGACAATTGAAATTTTCAAATTTTTTTTATTTTTTTTTTATAAATGTTGATAAAAAAAATTTAGGTGGGACAAATTACTTGAAAATTTAATTGAAGGGTCCACATAACTTGTTCTAACTCTCATTCAAAAATTATAAAAATACATAGGCACAATTTTTTTTTATTAGCATTTGAAGTTCAAATATTGACAAAAATTCGTCAAAATCATGAATATTTTTCACTATTTGGTAGTTAAAAATTTATAAATATTTTTCTATCAAAAGCTAAGAATTGAAAATTTAATACTATGCTGTCCATAAGTTAAGCTTAGAATAATTATAAAAAAGTTTGAGGATTTTTCAATTTAAAAAATTTTACGTGTGTTTAAAGTTTTAATTTTAATTTGAAATCAAAAATACACGTGTAAAATAACTATTAACTAATAAATAATTTTCGATTTTTGTTATTTTTAAAAAATTACTTGACTACTTCCTTTTACTTTATCTTGAAAAATTTTTACTTAAATGTTTGAATTTGTTTCAAAATAGAATATATGATATAATTTAAATATAATATATCCTAGACTGACAAATCATCTCCGTTCAGAATCGTTTTTCGTATACAATGATACCTATCATTGCATTCAAATTTAACCTTCCCTAGTCTGAGGTCCATCCCACCCCCTAATGTACAGCAGAGCGATACTCACTTACCCGCTTTTTTTTTGTTACATCTTAATAATTTTTATTCACTTCAAAATACCTTAGATGATATCACTGCTATAATACATTCATAGAAGTGCTTAATAGTTTATAGTGTTTATTATACACATAACATTAATTTCTATCATGGTGAAATGTTCAAGTATATATTTTAACAGAACCACCACTTTTCATAAATTCTATGGATAACATTTGAATTCTCTGGTCAATTTGTTAAATTACATTTTTAGCTCAGAATATTAATTATAATTTATTACTACTTTTAATATGTAACAATCTACTTATTATGTATATTAAATGTTAACTTAAAGCATTTTATGCAGTCACAAGTCCTTAATTCACCGTGTTAATTAATATATAATTTGTATATACTACACAAGTGGATGCAAATGTATATTATTTTTAAATATTATACTAACACTACACTTTACAATTTTCAAAATACATTTATATTAATTAATCAGCGAATACACAAACCCTCCATCCCCTCTGGAGTCTATAAAATGATGTAGTTTTGTCTTTTTATTCTATATAACCAAATATCAATTTTACTTATTTTCGTCTTATCATTTAATTGATAGTTATTACGGTATACATTCACTTAAATCATACTTATATAATGTGCTATTGATTGCAATAAAAATTTCTACTACACTCAGCATAAACATTTTCACTTGCATACAGTTCTTATTTACTCTTACCGATTCATTTATACTTATAGATTATTTACATATTATATAATGTATAATATGTTTAGCTAATGGTGCTCATTATGTTATACTATTATCTATGGAAAAATTAAAAATTCCAGATACACTTAACCAATAATTTTAATTGCTAACTTATCCTTTTGTCAATTTCAGTTACTGAACAAAACAAACGATATGTGTAACTCAATAATCATTTGAACATTATTTTGGTCAATTTATTAAATTTGTTTTTGTTAGGTATATACAAAATAACTTTAGACAATTCTGATTTTTGTATACTCCCATATCACTGCTATGCAATATAAATGTTCAAATAGATATTTTAACAAAATCACCACTCATAAAAAATTCTCTGGCTAACCGTTTGTTTGTTAAATAATATTTTTCGTAATAATTGTGATGTTTTGGTCTTAACTGATAATATAAATGTTTTTTTAATTACCAGTAAATGTTAAAAAACTATATTAATAAATTACATTATGCAATGTGAATGTGTATTCACATAAACAATTAAATTATCGTTTGTTGTTGTAGTTGTTTCAAAATAATTTCTACATTTCGACACTGATCATCATTATCTTATAGGTAGTCGAACAGCACGTGGTACCTGACCATGAACCTGCAGTTCACGAAGAAATTGACAACGCCGATGAACAAGGCGGCGCAGAAATCATTGAGGTCCAAATGGATGTCAATGACATGGAAGTTGTCGAAGTCCAGGTGGAAGACGACAATGTGGAAGTTGTCGAAGTCCATTTGGAAGATGACAATGTGGAAGTTGTCGAGGTCCAGATGGATGACGTCCTGATGGACGTGGAAGTGGAAGTCGTTGATGTTCTGCCGGCCGACGCACAGGCAGAACTTGAATTCGCAGACATCTTCGACTATTTACCTCCGGACGTCGACGAAGAGATCAGTGAATAAATATTTCATATTGATAAAATAAAAAAAAACCATATAAGAACCATTACAGTTTTATTATTCATATTGCAGTTCGAGCCAATTCCACTGGGTGTTCCTGTGGCTCAACGTTTGCCAATGAGAGACCGTCCGGCAGGTGTTCAACACCCACTCCCGGACCAACACAACGTTGGTGCTTTGGATGCGGTTTGCAGAGAATGCAACGCCCATCACTTCCATTGCGAACGCGCATCTAGAGGTCACTTTTCCACGTGTTGTAACAACGGTCAAGTGATCGCCACAGGACAGCGCGCACTGCTGCGAGCACCTGGAGCTGCATGAATGTAAATATACTACCTCAAAAAAAAACCTTTGTAGTTTTAAATCACATATTATATCCATAATAATAAGTAATGTACTATGCGAATGGGCCTCCATCGTCCACAAACACTTCCGTGCCACCGAGCACAACCTGAGGTAAAAAATTAATCTAATGGTGTTAGGGTTGAGTTACAAAGGATAATACAATGTAAATAAAATGATAAAATGCAATTTATTGAATCAAAAACAGTAATAATTTAACTATATTAAGTAGTAAATCAACGCTGCGCGGCGAAATGAATGTCTCTGCTCTTACGACGATTGCACATAAACCTGCAACACATATGATAACAGACTAATGTAGTATACACAAAGATTAGTGAGATATTTAAATAAATACACACCTTGACAGCCTTTGATGCGTGGAAAAAAAGCAATCTCCGACGTCGACAGTCTGCAACGACGGCTACGAAATGACTTGTATCCGGAACGGGAGGACTGCAACACGTATACAGAGAAATAAAACACACATCGGATTAAAACCGCACGATTAATCGAAAAACATTAAAATAATACCGAGTAGGCAGGACGTACATACCTCATACGTCGTTTGGCGATTTTAATCGTTCCGTCCAATCACACTAACAGATATCACGTACAAACGTGGTAAAAGTACGGCGTTTAAAAGACGCGGTTTACGCGAAAAACCATACCATAATATCGAAGAAAAGCGTGAAAAGAACTACGAAAACTGAAAAAGTCAAAATTAAATCTGCGAGAACGTCGGTCGGCGGCCGTCTCGGTTAACGCGACTGCGAACGCAGCGAAACAAACACGTAGTAAACGGGCACTCTACCGGGCGAAAAAAACACGGAGTACTCGAAAAACACGACGTCGGGGCCGTAAAACGCCAAAAAAATTACAAAAAAGGGGTTAAAACGTCGAAAAGTTTTCGAAAACCGATATATACAGTAATAACTAAACGTCGACTTCGAGATAGCGCGATAACGTAAAGCGGTGATAACGGGTCGGGAAAAAATCTAATTTACGATTGGCTCTCTGCAATTTGCTGCGTCGGCGACTGGCGGACAAAAGGAAAAGTCTTCACGTTTTATTATATTAGACTAGCGGCCCGTGAAACTCGCTTTGGGTGAAACTCGGTGTAAGTTAAAACCCTAGGACGGATGGAAGAGCTTGAAAGCAGAAGGTTTTTAAAAAAGGAAGATTTGGTGGTACTGCGAGTCTTCTATCGGGATGATAAGGCGGGTGTTGTCGAGAATTGATAAGACGTTCGCTTGTTTGGCGGTCTTCTTTCGAAAGTGAAACATTTTTGAAAGCTGAGACGTAGAATTTTGAGTGTCTAGCTATCAGCCCTCAACCGGTATAAATAGATTCCTGGTTGGTAAATCCACCTACGGCGGATTGTCTAACCTGCCTTCAAAAGTAGGAAAAAATGTTTAAGTCGAATGTTGTCGTTTGAGCGTTGAATAATCGGTAATCACTTGTGAAAATAAATTCAATGCAACTATCGGATCGCAGACTATGTCGGCACATGGATCAAATATTAAATCAATTGACTATTGAGTGTACAACGCATGCACTATGACAATGATATTATTAATTAATCAGTAATTCACAGTAAAGCAAACTGTTTATATGGAAGTAAATCTTATCCATTAATTAATTGTATTTGTATGTATTTAAAATAAATAAATTGTGCAACGTAAAAGTTTTTTAAAGCAATGTTATTGCCTTTTAATCGTTAGGCGGATGCTGTTTTGTTGGTAAAATATTTTAAGTGAAAGTGAGTTTTTGAATGTTAAATACTTTATCAGTTATCTATGGTAAAAATCAGTTTACACGCAAATAAACCTACCAGATAGGCAATCCGACTTCGTCGGATTGCGGACTTTGTGGGCGGAATTGGTGAAATTATAAGAACTATTCATTAATTCTCATTTCGAAATATGTTATGTACAAATATATTTTATACCTTTTTTCCATGTTCCCTCGGAAGTCGATAGTCGGGTGTTGATATGCTCGTAAAAAAGTCAGAGGTAAATCGCGTGTTGAATTTTAGTAGTCAGCAATCAACGGGGAAAATCAATTATGATACACAACTAAAGTAATCAAGTAAGCAATCCGATTGCGCCGAATCGCGGACAATGTGGGCGGATAGTTGAAATTGTATTGAATTGTATATTATGTATTGAATA
This sequence comes from Schizaphis graminum, assembly GCA_020882235.1. Taxonomy (NCBI): domain Eukaryota; kingdom Metazoa; phylum Arthropoda; class Insecta; order Hemiptera; family Aphididae; genus Schizaphis; species Schizaphis graminum. Next base: position 28,235,530 of record CM037036.1, read on the forward strand.
TACAATATTAACAACATTCGTAACACGGGAGTTACAATTTGTAATTTATTCTATTAATTTACAGAAAAAGAAACTGTAAATACGGAAGTAAATTTAATCGTGTATTTATTATATATATTATTCATAATAAATATAAAACAAAATATTTCTGAAAAAATCGAGAAAAAAAATGCAAAAAATCCGGACGGCCATGTTACGGCATGCGCCGCCGCTAATTCCGTCGAGGCGGGATTCGATCTTGCTATACCTGCCTATTTAATTCATGGGGACCTAACGCCTAAACCTATCGACTACAGTTTGAGTTGGTAAATTTTGTCAAATCTCGAGCATTTAAACCGTTTCCGATCCGCAACGAATTTTGCGTTAAGCACTGTTTTTCTTGTGTAATTAATATATTTCGTATGTAATGAGGGTTGGATATTTTTATTAATTGTCTTTTACAACATTTGCGAACAATATCTTTTGACATATTGTAATTTTTCACGTGTATTACATTCATTTGTAATATTAATTTAATAATATAATAGTAAAGAATACAGTTTTTGGATTAACCAAATTTATTCAAAAATTTAAATCCTCTAAAAATATACTTAAATAATCTACATAATTTATATTATAAATACTTCAGGCAATACATTAAAGTCAAACCCAAACTTATTTATTGTTATTACTAATATTATTATCAAACATTTTTATTCTAATTTGATGTCATCGATTACTACTATTATAATATACTACCTACAGCATAGGTATTGTATGCATAAACATAATATCAGTCGAACGGTAAAATGTAAATTGTACATAATATGCAATATGTAGTAATAGTTTGCTTGGATGTGTGAGATGACATATTTAGTATATTTATCATACTATAGTGTAGGACCTACACTAATTTAATGTACCTATAAATTCTTATAGGAATCTGATCACTATAATTCCATATTATATACAAAATGCATGTTACAAATACAATTATGAATTAATGATCAATATAATATTTTTAAAAGCCTTTAAAGTATAGTCAAACTTAAACTTATTTTTTGTTATGTAGGTATTACTATTAATATAATAAATTTATAAATTGTTTATATTCTAATTAAACATGCATATAATAAATGAATAATACTTACAAAAGACACGATAACAAAATTCTTAACAAAATATTAATGTTTGCAATTTATTAATTTTGTTCTCGATTCAAAAATAAAATTTATGTATAAGCACATCAATATTTAATTATCTGTTTTTGATTTATTAGGTAGATAACAATTATACAATAAAAGTTAAATTCATTAAATTTAACTAAAGATAATTATTTTTCAAAAATTAAATATTTTATAGATTGTAAATATCTATACTCAATTGTATAATTTAAAATATATTTTACAATCAGACTATAGAACTATTTAATTACCTTTCGTCTGAAACTTAAATGGTACCTATTGAATTAAATTAAAAGATTTAAAATACTTATAAATGCTATTCAATTCTTTTGAACTTACCAAATGTTTGATATTGCATAAAATATATCATATAAATAAAAAAATATAATTGAGGAATGCAATGTTTTAAACCGTATAAAATCATCTATCAATGATCAATATAATACTTTTAAAAGTTGAACCTTTAAAGTATAGTCAAATTCAAACTTATTTTTTGTAATTAATTACTATAAAAACAATTTTTAAATCATTTATATTGTAATTAAATATGCACATAATAAATGAATAATACTATTAAATGTCGTAGAACATTGTATATGGTTAGCATAAGATATATTGTGCCCGTTATATAATAATAAATAAATAAATAAATAAATAAATAAATATTAACAACATTCTTAATAAAATTTTAACGTTTTCAATTTATATATTGTGTTCTCGATTCAAAAAATAAAATGTATATAATACCTACACATCAATAATCATCTGTTTTTGTTTTATTAGGTAGAAAACAATTATACAATAAAAGTAAAATTTATAAAATTTATTTTAATATGCTAAATATTGTATAGATTGCTAATATACTCAATTGTATAATTTAAAATATTTATAAAACTATTTAATTAATTTTTGTCTGAAACTTATGATGTCTATTAAATTAAAAATACTTATGGTTGCTAATTAATTCTTTTGAACTTACCAAATGCTTCATATTGTTTAAATGATATCATACAATACATTATAACGATGTCGATAGTTTAATATTTTATATTTAATTAATAAAATTTATTTTTAGATGTTTGCGAAAACATGTAGTATGTATTATACTTTATGCATGTGTTTATGTGTAGCATAAAATTACTTAATTACATAATACTAAATAATATGTAGAGTTGTACAACAATAATTTAAGTATCATAATAGGTAGATTACATTATTTTTTATTCAGCTTATATGAATCACACGATACATAGTTAATTAACTACTCTAATTCAACAACTCACTTATGATTTTCCGTATGTTTTAATCTGTTTATGCTGGTAATATATATAACACCTGAGTAAAAGTAACTATTTAATTATATCAAAAACATATAGTAGTTTCAATTCACTCTGTTGGAGTACATGCTGACAGTGCTTTGCGAATGAACCTGCATCGTCGATAAACACTTCTGTGCAACAAAGCACTACTTGAGGTAAAACATTGGACTAATGGTGTTAGGGCTGAGTTATAAAGGATAAGACAATGTAAATAAACGACAAAATGCGATTTATTGAATCCAAAACAGTAATTTAACTATATTATGTAATATATGAGTAAATCAACACTGTGCGAACATACAAACATCAATGGTCCACGACGATTAACCATACACCTGCAACACATTTGATAATAGATACTAATGCAGTACACACACATTTGATATTTAAAGAAATACACACCGTCAGGACGTTTGATATCCAAAAAAGTAATCTGCAGTGCTGATTCAAATATTTAAAATAATACCGAGTAGGCAGGACGTACATACCTCATACGTCGTTTGGCGATTCCAATCGTTCCGTCCAATCACACTAACAGATTTCACATACAAACGGGGCAAACGTACGGCGTTTAAAGTACACGGGCTACGCGAAAAACCATACCATAATGTCGAAGAAAAGCGTGAATCAGAACGACGAAAACTGAAAAAGTCGAAGTTAAATCGGCGAGAACGTCGGTCGGCGGCCGTCTCGGTTAACGCGACGGCGGACGCAACGACACAAACACGTAGAAAACGGGCACTCTACCGGGCGTAAAAAAACACGGAGTACTCGAAGAACACGACGACGGGGCCGTAAAACGCCAATAAAATTACAAAAAAGGGTTCAAACGTCGAAAAATTATGGAAATTTTCGAAAAACGATATAATATATACACCGTAACAAAACGCGATAACGTAAAGACGTGATAACGGGTCGGGAAAAAATGTAATTTTCTGATTGGTAATTCCTTATGATACAGGCAGCGCCTTGGCGGACAAAAGGAAAAGTCTTCACGTTTTATTATATTAGAAGACTAGCGAGTAGCGGCTGGTGTGCCTCGATTCCAAGCTAGTAGAAGGCGCCTTTGAGGGAGTCGACTGTCGAGTGAAAATCGTTTCAAGGGAAATTCGATTGGAAATGATAGTCGGGTGTGTAGAAATCGGTCACTAAAATTGTTATAGAGTTGATTACTATGAGTGTGAGTTATCAGTAATCAGTTATCATTCGGTGTAAAAGTTTGTATTGACGCTTGCCCGGTGCTTGTTTGAAATCAATAAGAATAAATGTGTACCGAAAATAGTAATTGAGTGTCTAGCTATCAATCATTTGGTGTAATATCGCTTCCCGTCGCCTGCCCGGTTCTTTTTTGTATGTTAAAAAAAAAATAACATATCAAAAATTGTAATTGAGCGTCTAGCTATCAGTCCTCAACCTGGGCAAATATATAACTGGCTGAGCAATTATGGATAGGTTACAATATATCGTATCGTTTGTCCGGTGCTTTTTTGCATGAGAATAAAATAAATAAATAAAATAATGGTAATTGGCTGTCTAGCAATTAGTTATCAATCAGTGCAAATCGATACTTGTGCTGGTACCTCCTAACGTCGAAAGTTGATGTTGTATTGTAGGGGAAAAAGTTTAAGTCGAACGAAATTTTAACGCCTTATATTTTGGGAAAATCGATTTATACACAACTAATTTACTTAGGTAGGCAGACTTATTAGTAATTTTGCATAAAACCCTGATGAAGCTTGAATGTTCGTATTAATTGTCTTTTTAATGTATTTATCTACAATATGTCTTGCTTTTATTATATATATATATTCAGTGGCGTAGTGAGGATCTTGGTGGCCCTAGGGCCATAAGAGACAGAGGCCCCCTTTAACACAGAAATTTAATAATAATACAAATATAAATTAGTCCTGTGGCCCCCGACTTCGACACACCTAGGGGGCCCTGGGGCCTAGGCCCCGGAGGCCCCGCCCTAAATACGCCTCTGTATATATTGTCCTTAGGATAGAATATACACTATTTTAATATACCAAATTTATTAAATGAATTAAATATTAATGTGCATATTTGATCTATATAACTTTAATAAATACATTATAGCATAGTCTCTTAAGATATTACCCAAGTATTCCATACATACACATATTGTGTGTCATTAGGTAGGTACCAATCTTTTACAATTTAATATATTATTTAGAAATATAATTAAATTTCTTTAAACATTTATTACCTAATTATTAATCTTTATTTGATCATAAGCAAATTTAACATACTCAGTGTTAATTAATAAGTACTATTACAAAAAAACATACCTAATAACAAAACTGATACCAAAACATATATTTATCATTGTGTTTGATTCCAAAAAGAAAATTAGTACATAAATATTGAAATATTGTTTTTTATTAGTCGAGCAACCAGTATCTATTACACAATAGGAGCATTTAGGTAATTAATCTTAGTCATATAAAAGTCCTACCACAGAAATCATATGTTTAATACACTAATTATATAGTGTTTATTATTAATGTTATTACCATAAACACATATAAATAAAGATAAATTATTTTAATTATCACTAATTAAGCACAGGTTTTAATTTATTTAATATAAATTTTATAAAAATCTTTCTACAGAATGTCAGAATACATTTAGTATGTTTCTCAAAGTTATGTACAATTGACCGTTGTTAATAAATATTAAATGTTATTAACTGACTCAACAATAACTAATAAGCCTATCTGCTATCACATACATAGTTTATAATATAGGTATTGTCAATTTTTTTCTGCAAGCCAATGACAGTGATAATAAGAAAATCAATTAATACAACATATTTAAGCATAGGTACACCATTTATGTAAATATTAATAATAATTAATAATAATATAACATAATATTTATAAAAATATAAATTCATCATTGCACTTTTATTGAACAGTGTAAGTAAAATGCATAAGTCACTGTGTCTGTCCAATCTGTATTATGCACTCAAACAGCTTATATTTTATTTTATTATAATACTATTGCTGACGTATATCCGTATATTTTGAAAGTACATTTGTGTCATCCCACTAAGTAATGTCAATGTTAAGTGTAAATGTTTAGCATTAAAACAATATATATGCATACACTGTACAATATAATATAATAATACATTTTAATAATAAAACAAAAGTGTGTAATGTACACATAATAATATATAATAAATATAAAATTTACTTCCCATTACATTCATGTCAAGTTCTGTTTTGGTTATGTATATTGTAAAACGGTGCCAAATTGAACAATATTTAAAATCAAATCAATAATGGCAATGTACCTATTAGTGTAATTAATTTTGGCAAGTCAACCTCCTATTTAATATAATATATATATATATATATATATATATAATCATACCATATATAAAAATAATAATATAATATAATAATAATATTAAATAATAATTAGAATAACATGAGAAAAAAAAGTGAAAAAAAAATGCAAAAAATGATTAGCAGTGTTAATCAAAGCGCCGCCGGAATTACTGCCGAAGCGGGATTCGATCTTGTTACACCTGCCTAAATCCTATCCTATCCTAACGCTTAATCCTATCGACTACTGAGATGAAAATTAATGTCAAATCTCGAGAACTTAAACCGTTTCCGAACCGTCACTGAATTTGCGTTATACATCGTTTTACTCGTTTAATTCGTATTTCATTACACACACACACAGACATTCTTGTTAATTTTCTTTTGAATATATTTGTAATCAATGTCCGTTTTATGTGTATTTTATTTATATTTATTATTATTATTAATATATATATATATAAACCTATATATGTATTAAACGACTTTTGTCTTATACCCAAAAGCTCGTCATGATCACACGACAGAATTTTGATACGTATAAAAATAACGTAAACTACGCGAATGCGGAAAAAGGTATGAAATCCGTTTAAAAGTGAATAATAATAGTATAATAGTAATCATCGTATAGTAAATAGTTGTCCAACGTCGTAGGTTTGATAACCGGACGGGCGCGATAACGACGGGCCGCGGCGACCGGAGCGCATTCTTTTTTTCGTTTTAGGAACTGCGGTCAGTACAGCAAGCGCGCTCAAGTGGGTTTCGGGCGAACCCTCTGCGGTTTTATAATATAAGACTAGCGGCTGGTGTACCTCGATTCCAGGCTTGTAGAAGCCGCCTTCGACGCCTTCGAGAGGGTCGAGTGAAAATCGTTTCAAGGGAAATTCGGTTGGAAATGGTAGTCGGGTGTCTAGAAATCGGTCACTAAAAGTTTGTATTGACGCTTGCCCGGTGCTTGTTTGAATTCAAAAAGAATAAATGTGTACCGAAAATGGTAATTGAGTGTCTAACTATCAGTCATCATTTGGTGTAATATCGCTTCCCGTCACCTGCCCGGTTCTTTTTTGTATGTTAAAAAAATAAATAACATATCGCGACTGTCATGGCAATACCACGTAACTGACACTTTTATCAAAATCGACTTTTTTACATCATTTTATAGAAACGTGTGTTCTGAATATTTTATTCTCTTTGGAATAACCTAAAAATCTCAATATTTCCCTCCAAAAATTAATTTATAGTAATAACACGTATCTGACTTTGTCATAAAAACCATGTATCTACCTACTGTAAAATATTTAACATCTCAAGTCTCAACTAATAAATAATAATTATTAATAATCTTAAATTCCTAATGTCTTGATCTGCCGAAAAATATTATTAAGTTATATTAATGATCCATGATCGCGAGTATGTCGACGAAACGAAGATCTCAAAAATTACTTAACCTTGTTCTCCAAAAAAACAATAAAGAAAAAACACCAAAATATCTTTGGTCCCATAAAAATATTAATAATGGGAAACGCAATACAACAGAAGAAGTGGTCACTTTAGGTAATATTTTATTTTAAAATTTTTTTGTTAAATACTTTAATAGTATTGCAATAAATTCTAATGTTTAATGTTATTATAATAAGTCATATTATACAACATGTATAGGACTCAATGATATTTTTGATGGTTATAATGAACATTCCTATAGTTTTGAAGTACCCACAAGTCCAACTAAAATTGTTATAGCAGAATATAATATTGTATCTCCCACAGTTAAAGACCATTATGATGGAAATCTGGTCAGCTCAAATTTAATAGAGCAATTTCCTGGTATGTACCTATTATAATTTGTTGTTTACAATTATCTAATTAATATTATTTAATTACCTAAACAAGTTTATATTTGAAATTAATAATATGTAGGTACCAGTAAGAATTTATTTTGAGCATGTGTGAATTTTACAGGATTAGATGATATTTCTAATAAATATTATGAACCATTACATAGTAACAAAGTAATCAAAAGCCCAACTAAAAATATTGTAGCAGATTATTATACTGCATCTCACACTGTTAAAGACCATTATGATGGAAATCTTGTCAGCTCGAATTTAATAGAGCAATCTGTTTCTTCTGGTAAGTATTATAATTTGTTGTTTTCAAAGTATTCAATTACCTTAAAAAGTTTCTACTTTAATTAATTATTATGTAGACACCATTAAGAATTTATTTTGAGCATGTGTGAATTTTACAGGATTATTTGATATTTCTAATAAATATTATGAACCATTACATAGTAACCAGGGCTTGGAACCTTTAAGATTTTTTCGGTTTCGGTTCCAATTCGGTTCTTCAAAAAAAAAAAAAATTGGTTCCGGTTTCGGTTCCGGTTCTTAAAATTACAGAATAAGGGTTTCGGTTCTGGTACCGGTAAATACCGGTATTTAGAGGTTTTTTTTTTTCAAAAAGTTTAAAAAAAATGAAGTATAAAATGCATACATATTATCTAAAATGATAAACTCAAATTATAGCAGCCTTATTGGGTTAAAGGACTTAGTAGTTTTACAATTTTCCTTAAAAACATCCAAAACAAATTTTAAAAATAGGGTTGATTAGTGTTGTAAGAACTGGAAGTCAGATACTCAGATATACCAGTGCCCAGTGCATCGTATAATTTGATACAATCAAACACTCAATGGTCTCTGTCAAAAGTGATTTTATTTAAATAATAAACCCATAATTTTGTATGATGTGCATGTGGCCAAGTGATCATTTTTGTATTTGTTTATATAACCTATTAGCTTACTCAACAATTGAGAATGGAACTCTGTCTAGATATATTATCCTAAATTATAGGTAAATTATAGGCTTATTGTAAATTAATTTTTGATAAATAGGTAATAGGTACATAATTTTCTATTGAAAAGAATATTGAAATGAATGGTCATTACTCAATAGAATCCAATTTATATAGCCCTTAGAATTTAGATCCTTAATTAACTTAACCTGTAGCTGTGAGTCCATGGCCTTGTAACTTTGTAAGTTGTAAAAGTATGTTTGAACTTTTACCTATGTACTGAAATTTATACTAGAAAGAGTACACAGTTATAGGTATATAAAGATATATAATATTATATTAATTTAAAAACAGGTTGACTGATCATATTATATAATTATGAAATAAATCTGTCAAGTTATTTATTATTTAATATTAGAATCTAAAATAACAATCACTTAAAACCTTAAGTTTTAACACCTACAATTAAAGATACTATATAATATTGTCCTCAGCCTCTTATAATATATTATAATATATGAAACATTCCCATATATATATATATATATATATATATTATATTGTATACTAATTACAAACAAAACTTAACATACATTTTTTTTCTGTTTTTTAGACAACACAACATTTTCTTGTTCTGGTTCCGGTTGAATACTTGTATTTCTATAAAAAGTGTATTTTATAATATTAAATTACTAGGATATACCAAATAAATAAAAAAATGTATACCTACTTGTTTTGGGTATTTTTATTTTCAAACAGCCTGTTAGTCCTTACCAATAACTGATCTTCCAAATTTTTACATGACACACTGGTTCGATAAGGTGACAATATGAATTTGAGCCCAGAAAACAATCTCTCCACACTTACTTGTGTAGAAGGAACAGAGTAAATTGTTTTTGCTAGTTCAGCAAGTTCTGGATATGTGGTTTCCATTTGTTTCCAAAACTTCAAAACATTTAGTTTATGGCTCAACCTTTTTTGATCAAGGTAATATGATTTAAGAGCTGCTTCGATTCTAGTAGCTGTAGAACCTTGAGTTGACGAGTTGAAGCTTAAAGAGGACTCACTATCTTTTTCTTGAAGAAAAGTTTCAAGTTCATCTGAATCATTCATTGAAGCTAAACCGTTATCATTATCTTCTATAGTTGGATTTTTCATAGAACCACAACCAACAAACTCAATTTCTTTTTGTTCTAATTCTTTTATATGGACCCAGACATTTATTAAGTGCTCAATAGCAATAGTGGATTGTTCTTGAGTCAGCATATTTTTAAAGCGGGGATCCAGATATATAGCGGATAATAACACTTTGTTGTTCATTATATGTTGTTCCCTTATAATTAAACACTGTAATAAATTATTTGAAAAATTTGTATTCAATGACTGTGTTTGAATTTTACAAGTTAGCCATGCTCCATAAAAATCAGTTAATGTCAGCTGTTCAGATTGCAATTTTTTTGTACATATCTTGGCAGGTAGTAAAGCTTTACACAGAGCATCTACTTGTTGCCATTCAAAATTATTCATGCTCAATTTGTTCAATTTTGAATCATTAGCTGACATATTTAAAATAAAAGGTTTTAAATATTGTACTCTTTCAAGCATGTCCAAGGTAGAATGCCACCTAGTCAAGCAGTCTAGAACTGGGGACTTTAATTTTTCTTTTTTAATAAGATATAAGTAAGTTTGGTTTCTTAACTTCTTAACTAAGACTCTGACCTTATTTAATAGTTTTTCAACAGTATTACCTTTGAGACTATCAATTACTGCTAATTGAAGCGTATGAGCGACACAACGAATACCTGAAATAAAATAAAAAAACTATTAATTTTAAATATTCTATTCCAATTGGATAAAATTAATAAGTTACATATTATAATATATATAAAATATAAATACATAAATTTAAAGTTTTGTCACTATTATTTTATTTATAACCTCTCATGAATCACCTATTAACTCACCAGTAAAAATGTCACAACCAATATTTTGGGCAACAATATCGGTTACAATTTTTTCTGTTTTATCAAATTGTTCATCAATATCATCAAAGTTTTCATTCAATAAATCAGATATTTCTCCATCATCAAGACCTGGATTGAAGGTTAACACATTTTCAAGATCACTAAAAAATATTAATCACATTTTTTAAAATTTTGTTTACAAAATTTGAGTAGAATTATTACCTGTTATTATCATTATTGTCATCCGATGTTGAGGTAGTATCACTATCATCATTTACTAGTTCATAAACTGGTTCATCGACTTCAAAATCATTATTTTTAGACACCTGTGTTTCAAACTCATTTTCAAATAAATTTATGGCTTTTAGCATATTTGCTCCGTTGTCTGATGTAATAGTGTAAACTTGATTTATGTCAATTTTAAACTTTTTTAAAACATTTAAAATTGTATCTTTTAAATATATACCTAAAAAAAAAGCGTTTGAAATTAAATTTGAAAACCATTCCATTGCACTAAATGTATACTTTACCTGTATGTGATTCAGTAAGTTCTATTAAGCCGATTGTCTTAATTATAATAGTATCATCTACTATATATTGGATGTTTATCCCCAGGAATGCTCTGTTCAAGCGCGTGACTGCATCTAATTTTAAACTTATAAGCTTAAATTGTATGTCTTTAATTATTGTTTTTTTGATTTGGTCGCATTCTTCATGTAAATATTTTCTAAAAAATAAGGACAGTATTATCAATTGTTAAAACTTAAAAATATTAAACTTAGTTACAATGTTCTTACCTAATAGACTCTGAATTTATAACAACACTATTTTTTACACCATTTAAAACAGGATCTAATATCTTGCGCAGTCCTGAATCGTTTAATGCACTAAATGGACGACCATTCACCGTGACTAATTCAACGCAGGCATCTATAATATCTTTCATAGTTATCGAAACTTGTACATTTGGTCTTGAAAAGTTAAACAGTCTTTGATGTGCTTGACTTTTTGAATTGATCTTTGAATTGTTTTTTTCAAAGTTTTTCTTTGTTTCAATTTTCTTAAATTTTTCAAACAAATCAACATGAACACTTAGATGCTTTTTCAAATTGGTTCCATGCTTTCCCTTTAATGATTCATTAATTTAAAATTTGAATTATTATCAGTAGGATACTAGGATGTAATATTTTACTTAACATACAATGTAATTAAGCAAATAAACAAAATGTAAACATTTAAGATTAAAAAGTAAGTACTTCACTTTTAACTTTCTAGGTCAAATGAGTATCAGTAAGTATATAAATAAAATTCTTATTTTACTGAGAAAAAAACTATATCCCAATGCAAATGATAAATAAAGCAATAAAAGTATAGAACATTTTTCCAATAAAATATAGATAGGTACTTTTCAAACAATAATTTTTTAAAATTAAAACGACCACCACTATACAATATTAACTGGACAAGGTATATACTATATAGTATATTCTTATATAACATGTTCCTATTCCGATAGTTAAAAGATGAAATTAGGGGTAGTATAGGTAAGTAATTACTTAAGTATTAGTGACTAGTGTACAAATAAATAAACTTACCTTTACTTTACCACTGCAGTCTTTACATACAGATATTTTATTGATTTTATCGTATACAAAATACTCATAAATGGTCGATTCTGATAATCGGCCCATTATTTAGTTCTCACGCTGTTTCGGGCTGCAACTGCTGAACTGCATGTACTATAGTCACAATAAACTATAAACACTAACAAATTGTACGACAAAAACCAAGTGGCACCAACAACTAATAATTACTAGAAAACTGTAGTCGAACTGGTCTCAACATTATCAATTATTGTCTATTACCGCATTATTTGATTAGATGTTTTTGTATGATACTATATGCTATTTTTAGATGGGCACTACCAAAATATAATGACGTATGAATAACAATCGTGCAATTTATTCGATAGCTTATAATAATAATCGAATCGATATTAAAAACTATTCGTTATCGCCAATTAGTCACTATTTTATTATTAATATAACTTAAAAGAAACTTTTCAGAAATTATATTTAATATTATGTATATGTATCATGTACATACATAAATAGCTATACCTAATTATTAGTCCATGTCACAATCTATTCTGAAAACAATGTATACAGGCGCGTATTTTTATCATTTTAATAATCATTTTATTAGACATCATTCATCAACAACACCAGACATCGTCATCTAAAACTATTTATAAATCATAAAATATAAGGAAATAATCATAACAACGGGTTTTATAAACCCTACGGCGAATAACAATATTTTTTATTTATACATTTTTATTTTGGTAATTGCTTATATTTTATCGTTTTCTGGAACTGTTAGATTATAGTATTATACTATTATAGAAATGTACAATTATAAATACACGTATACATTTACAACATAACCCAAACTTTAAAATCAACTATTATTATTTAATATTTATTGCCTACCTAAATATATTAAATAATTGAATAAAACTAGAACCGAAAAAAACCTAAAAATTCTCTTGCAACAAATATCGGTTCCGGTTCTGGTTTAGGTTCTTAAGAAAATCAAAAAAGGGTTTCGGTAAGGTTCCGGTTCTAATATTTTCAAAAGGTTCCGGTTAAAATACCGGTATTTTTAATTTCGGTTCCAAGCCCTGATAGTAACAAAGTAATCAAAAGCCCAACTAAAAATGTTGTAGCAGATTATTATACTGCATCTCACACTGTTAAAGACCATTATGATGGAAATCTTGTCAGCTCGAATTTAATAGAGCAATCTGTTTCTTCTGGTAAGTATTATAATTTGTTGTTTTCAAAGTATTCAATTACCTTAAAAAATTTCTACTTTAATTAATTATTATGTAGACACCATTAAGAATTTATTTTGAGCATGTGTGAATTTTACAGGATTAGATGATATTTCTAATAAATATTATGAACCATTACATAGTAACAAAGTAATCAAAAGCCCAACTAAAAATATTGTAGCAGATTATTATACTGCATCTCACACTGTTAAAGACCATTATGATGGAAATCTTGTCAGCTCGAATTTAATAGAGCAATCTGTTTCTTCTGGTAAGTATTATAATTTGTTGTTTTCAAAGTATTCAATTACCTTAAAAAGTTTCTACTTTAATTAATTATTATGTAGACACCATTAAGAATTTATTTTGAGCATGTGTGAATTTTACAGGATTAGTTGATATTTCTAATAAATATTATGAACCATTACATAGTAACAAAGTAATCAAAAGCCCAACTAAAAATGTTGTAGCAGATTATTATACTGCATCTCACACTGTTAAAGACCATTATGATGGAAATCTGGTCAGCTCGAATTTAATAGAGCAATCTGTTTCTTCTTGTATGTACCTATTATAATTAGTTGTTTACAATTATCTAAATAACTCATTAATTATAGTTAAGTATAATATTACCTATTATATTAATGCTAACTTATACATTTTTCTTTAGGTACAGTTAAAAAAACCAAGTATGTCTTTGACACATTTGATTCTGAAGTGAATATTATTCCTAATCTTATAATAATAAATGATAATAATTCTGCTGTTACAAATGTGTCGAGAAATCTGTTCCCACCAGGTAACATTACACAATATTATATGAGTGAAATAAAATATACTATTTAAATGTTAAACCAAAATAATAAATAATATAATTATATTTTAAATTTGTATAGTTGAACAAATCACTTCAGTTAATGTTAAAGACAACAATGTAATCAATGACATCAACCAATTAATTGGAGAAAAAGATACATCAGATGATACTGTTGAATATAACAATGTAAATATTGAAGGTATCAACGATGACGAAAATAAAGAACCAGTTATAAATAAAAAGGTGTGTTTTAGAGAACAAATGAAACTTAAAAGAATGAATGGTAAATCGTATGTAGGTTATAATAGACAAGGTAATAAAGTTTTTCAAAATATTGATCGTGAATCAAGATCAATTAAAGTTGCTTGTACATCATTAAAATGTTTAAAATCAAAGGTACGTTACTGCAATATATTCTTAGAAAACGAAAGACTAAAAATGTTTGAACACTTTTTGGAATGCAATTGGGATGAGAAAAAAACATTTTGTATAAACATGATAAACAAAAAAGAAACAAAAAGGTTAACCACAATTTTTGGAACAGAGAGTCGAAGGCATTTTTCATATACTTACCATTTAAAATCTAATGATATTAAGTATCCAGTATGCAAAGTAATGTTTTTAAACACATTTGGATTAAAAGAATAGATGGTGCGCAATTGGTTGGACTCATCATTTAATGGACTACCAAATATAAAAAGTATTAGAAAAAACCTATTGAACTTGATATTATTGAAGACCCACAACTTGAAGAAGTATCACCTCGAAGGTCAGTTCAATTTAGACAAGATCACTTGATACAGTGGTTTGACAGTTTGGCGAAAATGCCTAGTCATTATTGCCGAAAAAAAACAAATAGATTATATTTGGAAGGTCCATTCTATACCAAACAAGAATTGTATACAGCATATCAACTAAAATGCTCAGAAGACAAAATTGGGAACCCGATAAGCAGAGGTTATTTTTCAAAATATATGAAAACAAAGAAGTTTTCTATTTTCAGGCCTAGAAAAGATCTATGTGACACATGTTCCATGTTTAAAGTTGATCAATTCAGCAACACTGATTACCAGAGACACTTGTCAGAAAAAGACAGAGCTCGAGATGAATTGGCTCTTGATACAGTTAGTGCAATGGAATATAAGAAATTTGTATTCACCATGGATATGCAAGCGTTGAAATTATGTCCAGCTCTCAATGCCAGTGCTTTGTACTATAGTATGAAAATGAAGGTCCATAATTTTACAATATATAATTTATCACCTGAACACCATTGTTCAAATTACTGGTGGGACGAATGTGAAGGTGAATTAGAGGCATCAGTTTTTGCTTCACTGATTATTAAACATTTAAATAAATATTGTACAATGGTAAAAAAAGATATCATACTATATTCAAATGGTTGTGGTTACCAAAACCGTAATACAGTATTATCAAATGCACTACTGAAATTTTCTATAGAAAACAATATTGTTGTCGAGCAAAAATTTTTGGTGAAAGGCCATACTCAAATGCCTTGCGACAGCGTGCATAGTGCTATAGAAAGAACTATAAAAAATAATGAAATATTTTTACCATCAGATTATATCAAACTGACCAAGTTGGCCCGAAAAAACCCTTCCGAATATGAATCAAATGCAATATATCATACAGATTGTTTGAACTATAAAAATGTTACTATAAGGCACTCAGGCCAGGACGTTCTAAAGGGGATCCAGAAGTTCGACATATTAGGGCTTTAAAATATGATCCTATATCTGAAACCATATATTATAAAATTTCATTTGATGATGAATATAAAGAAATGCCATCATATAATCGTGAACGTGTAAAATCCAAAAAAACATACGAAACTAAAAGATTATATAACGAAAGAATACCATTAACAATTTCCAAGTGGATGATTTACAAAAGTTAAAGGCTGTATTGCCAAGGGATGTACATTATTTTTATGATAACTTACCTCAATTAAAGAACCTCAAGAAACGCAATTGTACTGAAATATAATAAGACTGTTATTATTATGCTATTGTTTTAATTTTTTTTATAGTCACTAAAGTAAGTGTTTGATAATGTTATTTATGATTTTATATTATTTAAATATGTTGTTATTTTATAAGAACACTAGGTACTGAAAGTATTATGCTATTGTTTTAATTTTTTTATAGTCACTAAAGTAAGTGTTTGATAATTTTATTTATGATTTTATATTATTAAAATATGTTAATATTTTATAAGAACAGGATTGAAAATATTATGTTATTGTTTTAATTTTTTTAAAGTTACTAAAGTAAGTGTTTGATAATGTTATTTATGATTTTATAAGAACAGGATTGAAAATATTATGTTATTGTTTTAATTTTTTTATAGTCATCAAACTAAGTGTTTGATAATGTTATTTATAATTTTATATTATTAAAATATATTTGTATTAAATAAAATCAGAACTGAAAATATTACCTATGTTACTGTTTAATTTTTTTTTATAGTCACTAAAGTAAGTGTTTAAAATGTTACTGTTTATTTTTATTGTTAAAATATGTTAAACAAATATTTTGATAAATAGTTTTTACAATAATTTACAATATGGTTTTAGGTAAGTACCTACAGCAACATTATTTAGTTTTATATTATGTACTTAATATAAGATGTTTGTCTATTCATATTTCACCTGTGATTAATTATTTAATTGTATATTACTATGTTATAATATTTAATTAAGTATATTAAATTATATTATCTTCCATAATATTAATAAATTTAATAATGTGCCAATATTATTTAATAATATGTTTTTATAAAACAGAGCCGGCCTTAGGGTAGAGCGAGGCCTAGGGCAAATTTTTTTAGATGAAGCCTATAGTAAAGACTTTTTTTTATTATTTAAGTCGACAAACGGTAATTAAAATGTTTTAGTTGGTAAATTGTTGAGACCGTCTCCACCCAATAATAATATGGTGCTTTTGGCATCAGAATCTAAATAATAATTAATATTATATATCATTAAAAATTATAATTTCAATAAATATTTTATAATTAGATATTAGTTTATTTAAAACATTATAATTTTATACACACTAAAAAGTAAAAATACACTGAACGCTGACGCTTATAGCTAAGTTAAATTAAGTTCACTTTCCTTGCTTTATTTCTCGCAAATTCATTTATTATTTCATTTAGTCCAAATTTGAAGCTATGCCTTCTTCAATAGATAATATTGCAAGTGAAGTTAGCCTTTCTTGAGTCATTGATGTCCTTAAATATGATTTTATCAGTTTTAACTTAGAAAAAGATCGTTCTGCACTGGCTACAGTTATTGGTATAGTTAGTAATATTCTGTATGATACAGTAGCATTAGGAAATGGATTCTGAAGATCTTTTATAAACTGTAATACTTCGATAGACGTATTAATTTCTTTAGGTATCATTTGTCTGAGAATTTTTAATTCAGAAAAAAGTTCTGCGCCATCAATATCGTGTTTTTCACCATCCCTCAGAGAAATATCCAAATCAAAACAGCATTTCATCAAGTCATTTTCACTTATGCTACGTAATTTTTCAGGAGAATATAAGAACCCAAACATATTAGAATACTCTTCAAATTGTTGAAAACGTAACTCCATAGATTGTATAGCAGTATCTACAATTTGATAAAAATATTCAATTTTAAATTTTTCTTCAGGTGTCTTATTCAAGTTGATTGGTTCATCATCTTGTTCATAAGTAAATAATCGTTTTATTTTTCGAGTCCTTGTCTCTTTAAACACAGGATTAGTGTTTAAAATAGTTGCAATCTCTTTTGCATCAACTATTGCAGAAGTAAATCCAGTATCTCTATAATTTTTCAAAAACTTTAGTAGACCTTTTAAACCGTTAACTGCGACATCCAAGTTCATATCACTTGACTGTAATAGTTTGCTAACACTATTAACTGATAGAAGAAGGTCATACCATATCACTACGCTCACAATAAATTCAAAATTTTCCAATTCATTTAACGCAAGTGATTCAGCTTCACTTTTTATAGTAGAATCATTTGTAGTTTCAGCTATTTCCAAAAGAGAATCTCTAATTAATGCAGTATGATATCTTATAGGTTTTACGCTCTCAATCCTGCTTTCCCATCTAGTTTCTGATAATCTTTTTACTGTACAATTAGGAATATTTTTTTATTAAAATAGACCATCTAATTGGAGAACCTGAAAATATAGTGTATATTCTATTCATTATACCAAAAAAAGTCATTGCTTTTGAATTGCATTTTGCCATATCTCCTAATAGCAGATTTAGACTGTGACAAGCGCATGGAGTGAAAAATGCTTTTGGATTTTTTTGAAGAATTTTTGCTTGTACTCCTTTATACTTGCCCTTCATGTTAGCACCGTTATCGTATCCTTGCCCTCTACAATCTTCTATATTTAAGCCAATTTTATCTAATTCTGAAAGAATAGTCAAACTAATATTTTCTCCAGTCGATGAATGAATCTCTAAGAATTTAATAAAATGTTCTTCAATTTTAATTTTTTCGGAATGCATATCAACACAACGTAATACAATAGATAGCTGTTCTCTATGGCTTAAATCTGGAGTGCAATCAAGTATAATTGAATAATATTTTTCAGTACTTATTTTTTTGTAAATTGTATTTGATACAAAAGACGCCAACATAATATTAATAAATTCATTTTGTATGGATTTTCCTAAATAATGGTCATGTATTTCTTTTGATTGGATTCTACGAATATGTTCTATAATTATGGGATCGAATTTTCCTAACATTTCTATAAGCCCAAGAAAATTTCCATTATTTGAAGTAAATAATGTGTCACTTTTACCACAAAAAGCAAGATTTCGTTCTGATAAATAATGTACAATATGAAGAATACGAGTTAAAACTGCCCGCCAATGTTCAGTTTCCTTTCTAATTAATGCTAAATTTTGTTTATCAATTGTTATGTTTTTCTTCATTCTTATTTCACAACTAATCCATTTTTCAGTATTTAGTAAATGATTCTGAGAATTTTCATGACTTTTTATTCTCTCTGAAATGTGTTTCCAATCATCTAGCTCATAATCTGCCAAACCACTACCACATGAATTTCCAAAAAGTTTACAGCAAAAACAATAGACGACATCTTTTTTCTTTGAATAAATTAACCATCTACGTTTAACTTTTTCGCCATTAGATAAAATTCTATTATAATGTTCAACTGTGAATTTTCTCTTTACTACATCATCACTAGATTTTATTGGAAAATCGTGATTGGTTATTTCAATTGGACCTTTTTCGATAATTATATCTCTTTCTCTAATGCTTAAATTACTAGGCCATTCACCGGGATCTACGAAATTTTGAAAAACTTCATCATTCGGTTTACTAGTCATTTTATTAAAATTTGAATTAATAGTAATAATATCTTGTTCATCATTTATATTTACATTAATATTTTTAGATATGTCTTTTTCGTAATCAAGCCTTAAAACGGAATAATTTTCATTTTCATTCAAAGAGGAAGTACTAGTAGGAAGCAATGGGACATCAATTTTACATTGCAATTCTACTGTATTTGGGTTATTTTCTTTTGAAGGTTTTAAAAATTTTTGAAATGCACCAGTTTGACGTTTCATAAACTTTTCTTTTTCTTTTCTTTTTTTTTAATTTTTGACTACCAGATTCGAATTTTCTGAACTTATCTCGATCACGACCCATTATGACGAAATAAACTGTTGAAACAGAAACGTAAAATATATAATAATACAGATTTACGCCTCAAACATGCTCATTTTATTTCAAATTTGATTAAAAAAACTAATAAGTGTATAAAATTGTATGTTACAATATATTAAATTTATGTACTCATGTGTATATGTTACATACAAAGTCCAGAATTGTACATTTCGCAATTTGTACAGTGATTTTTGTACACATTGCGAATTGTACAATTATTAATATTTTTTTTACGAAAAACTGTAATTTTTATAATATGTTTTTAAATTTTGTGATTTGTACAATAATTGTACATTTCGCAATTTGTACAGTGATTATTGTACACATCGCGAATTGAATAATTTAACTTGTACAATCTACTTACTTTGTACAGCAACATTGTACAATTCGCAATGTGTACAAAAATCACTGTACAAATTGCGAAATGTACAATTCCGGACTTTGTATGTAACACATCTTATTTTTACATTACACGATTAGTTAATTACATATTATTTATTATTTTATCGAAATATATTATAATAATTATATTAAATTATTGTAAGATACGTATTATATTTTATACAATAATTTAAATTTTTGTTTAAACCTATTTAGTCTGCCAATATTTTGTTATAAACGGTATTATTACGATGACACAAGTAGATAATGAAAGAATATAGGTAATCGTAATTGTAAATTTTGGCATTTATGTCGTTTTAAATACTTTTATAATTTATATTAGGAATTAGGATAACACGTAAATTATAATATGAAACATAAAATATTAATTCGTTATTAGGAGTGACTAATACGCTATAGAGAATGAATCCAATAATGAGTTATAAAGCAAACCAACCATTAGTAGGTAATTTTAATGTTAATGTTATACCTATAGAGTTTTTCGTTGTAAAGAGTTAGAGTTTCGTTATAGAGTTTTTACTATATTTGGTAAAAAATTTAAGATTTTAGAACTATTATTTACTACACTCAGAAAAAAATGTACCATTTTTTAGGAAAAATGGCTATAGTTTTAATGAAAAACAGGCATGATTTCGAGCCTATGAAATGTATTCATAAAAACATGAATATTTATTTAATTGAAATATGAAGATTGGTCTGAATTAATACTATGCCAAGTTTAATGTAATATATTACATTTTTACTTAAATTAATGATATTTTATCTACAATTGAAGTAAAACAATTAATAAATATAAGTAAAATATTGTTAAATTAAGGACCAATACTTCTTCTTAAATATGAAAATGTATTAAATTTTTACTTAAATTAATTATGTTTTATCTACCATTTAAGTAAATTGAATAATAAATACAAGAAAAACATTATTAATTTAAAGACTTCATTTTCTTACGAAATAAGAAAATCATGTATAAAATCAATGACAAACTACATTAATAATGTGTAAAATTTTCTTTAAATTAATGCAACAAGACATTGAATTTAATCCAACTATTTAATTTAAATGTTTGACTTAATTCAAATTATATTATTAATTAATATAGGTAATTGAATATGTGGCTTTGTAACTAAGACTATTTTGCATAGAAACTTAATAATATAGAGCTAAAAGAAGGTAACTGTATGGAAAAATGTAATAAAATAATTTTATTTTGTCAATATATATTTATTTTAAATTTATACTCTTGCATACTGTAATGCATCAATTTATATTAATAAAATAAGATAACACAAGTTAATATAAATTAATACTTTTATTAAAACACATTGGATAATACATATTATATCCTTAAAATACAACATAAATAATATTAGAGGTAACTACAAATAAAAATTAATAACAAATAAATAAAGTATACAATATTAAAATACATTTTTTTTTTTTAAACTTAATATAACAAAAATTTTAAAAGTATTTTAATCTTATAAAGTTTAAATGATGAATGCAATTAGGAGAATTGTATAAATGGATTGGAGGTCCTTTAAATTCATTAACATTTTTCAAAACATATTGTTCTCTTTTAACTTTATTTATTTTATAACAAGCTAAATGTTTATCATAACCAATTATATCAAGCCTTTGACAAAAAAATTTAATTGTTCTTTCATTTAAGCATATTATTTGTTTTAATAAATAAACTGATAGTTCATTTTCACTTGTAATAAGAACATTATCAATTTTATATATAGTACTAAAAAGCATAATTTTATCATAAATTAAAGAATCATGCATAATATCTAAATTTTTATTATGACATAAATTACGGATTTCCTCAACATATTTAGATGAATAAATTGAAAATGCAACACTCATTGGTATATAAACAGTAAATGCATTAATATCAAAGTTACAGACAAGTTCAGAGAAATTAATACAAAACTTAATACCAAGAGATATTGAAACATTTATCCTAGAATTAATATTTTTTGTGTATGCCTTAAGTTGCTTATGTTTCGATTCAAAATTATAAGACCATATATACTTTAAAGGACCAGATTTTTTTATTATACTGCAGTAATGTGTCAATAAATGGTGCTTTGGTTTAAGTGTGTCCTTAAATAGTTCTACATATTTTATATTATGATATTTTATATGATCTTCTAGTTGTAAGATTTTGTGATCATCATAATTTGATAGCAAAAGAAGATCTATAGTTTCTATAAAATTTATAAAAAATCTCCAAACTGGATCATTTTGAGGAACAAAATCACCAACTAAAATTGAAAATATATTTACAAATGTTTGCATTTCTCTAGCTGTCATTTTTATATTTTTATTGGATAAATTAAATATTTTTAATGGAGGAGACATATTACCTACTTCTGATTCCCCATAATCAAAACCCTGTTTCCGACTATTTAAAGTTTCTAAACTAAAAAAGCCTGCCTTTATTAAATATAAGATAATATGACACATGTTATAAATACAAATCCCCTCAAAAACATCGTGCATTAAGTCAACTGAATAATTCTCAACTACGTGAAAAGAATTAATTGTATTAAATATAGAATTTTCATTAATTCCAGTTAATTTCAATTCATTTTTTAAAACATCTTCACTGTAATTAATCTTGTTACGTAAGGAGCTAACAATTTCAGTGGCAAGAACACCTGTACTACTTTTATCCATACGACAAAATCGACAAAAGTGATTTGCAGAAAATGATTTAGAGAAACCTAAAACAGTGTTTACTCCTAAATTATCTCCTACAATTAAACCAATTGAAAAAAAAATTTTAACACATTTATCAGGAAATTTTAGTTCTATTCCATTATTTTCTAAGTCAATTAACTCATCAATTAATTTGTAAAAAACTTTATCATTTCCTAATGACTTTAAATCTTTAGAATTAAAAAGAGCAGCAATAAAAATGTTTTTCAAATTAGAACGTAACCAATGAGGAGCAGAAGGGAAAGAATAATACACACCTAAAATAGATGACGAGTGAGGACCGAGAGGGTTATTTACTTCAAATTCATCGAAATATAAAAAATAAGGGATCACAAGTTTATTTGGATATAATAACATTTTTTGTTTCCATAACTCACAATTAAGAAAATTACTATAGCCTGAATTATTCATGTTCACAGTGTTATGATTTTCTAAAAATGAATTCAATACACCATGTAGTTCAAAGTATTTCTTAAACTGAAATTTTATTGGAAATATTACACCTTTACTTTTTTTTTCATCAATAGTATTGATAGTATTTAAAACAATGTTTTCAACTGTATTATTTAAAGTTATTATTTTTGGCTTCTCATACAATTCTTTATCTTCTAAATGTTTTAAAAATCTGTACTCTGTATTTATGTCAATAAAAGGATTCTTACAAAATTCTGTAATTATGTTTAATGAATTTTTAATGTCAGGGTCTGTACAGTTAGTCATTATTTTTGTTTCAATTTCTTCTGCAATAACTTTAGTTATGAGTTGAATAACATCAGTTTGCAATTCTAAAGTTATTTTTCTTGAAAAATTTGGCTTACCATAATATCGAAGTGTAAATTTTAATACTGAATCTTTTAACAAACCTACATTTATTGAAGGGATATGGGACATATTATCATCATGAACCACCGAGTTTGTATTAAAATATGAGCAATTGTCAGAAGATTCAACTTCCATAAGAACATTAGTAAGGAGATTTTCATTATTTAATGATTTGGAATAGATAGGATTAAAATTATTAATTTCAGATTTCATGTGTTTGGAAAAGGATCGAAAAGATGTAAACTGTTGAGAACAATTAATAACACCACATTTATACATTGAATTTGATTGTAACGAATGATAAACTTTTAAATGCATAAAGAATTGTTCTAACTGAGTTAATTTTATGTTACAAATAAAACAATTCAACTCCATGATTCAAACTTTTTAATTATACAAAATTTAAAAATATAACATTGAATTTAATCTTTTAAGTCAGACATAGTAGATAATAGTGAGGAACTTTTTACATAATTTTCAGTGTCGATACCATATAAACACTTCTGGATAAAAGTCCAAACTAACACAGATTCCATAGGATATTTCAAGTTGAATACATGAATTATTTTAAAACACACATCTACAGCTTTCACAATATTAGGCAATTTATAGTATGTATTAAAATAGTAAACAAAGTATTGTTTTGCAGTTATATAATCATCTCCTACTACGCATATTAATGGTTGTAAAGTTGTTTTCATAGAATAGCAATTATCAATTTCATTCTGAATTTGTACATACAGATCATTAGTTGTGGGAACAAGGCGCATAAATGATTTCCTTGCATCCGCTATACTTGTCTTAATGATGCGTTTCACTTTAGTCACTTTATCAATTTCAATGGACTTGGAAGTTGGAATTATCATAGAACTTAAAAGTGCAAATATTACAACATTTCTAATATCTGTAACAATAACAAACAATTTAACATTAAGACTGTACCAAAAAATAAAACTGTGCTGGCCAATATACTTATGATTAAATTATACCTAATTCTATATCAGGGTTTTCAGTTATCTGCTTTAACAACTCTTTACTATTTCCATCTTTTACATTAGTTGTCATTAAGTTTATGATTTTTGGAGCCAAGTGTGACCACCTTTCGAAAAATAAATCACCGGCTCCAGGATAAATAGATTCAAAATCAATATTTATCTAAATAAAAATATAATAATAATAACATATTTGACCATACAAATAATAAATTAATATTCTTGAAATATATTAATGTTATACCAAGGTATGTCCAAATGACTGTTTATATAAAGGCCAGTCTTCAAGTATATTGTTTATTTGTGTATCAGTATTTTTAAGGAATTGTCTGCGGATAAGGACGGTTTCTTGCCATTTTGTCAAAACTTCTTCTAAAGGTTCAACATTGTATTGGAGCCATCTTTTAATATTTAGTAAATTCTGGTCTGTAAGATAATAAATTAAAACTAAAATAGTTGAACAAATGAATAAGATTTTGTTTTTAACCTTCAACTTCAAGAGGCAATGACATATATTGTAAACTATTAGAAGTGCTAGAAGAACCAACTTTTGAATTTAAAATTTTCTTTGGCCAGAGGTCGTGCTTTCGTAATTTGCTTATGGTATTATGGTATTTCTGATACAATACTCCTTTTGGTTTTTGTTTATTGACGTTCAAATAATATGTTTCCTGTAATAGGTACAAATAATATTTTATAACAATAATTTGAAAGTTTAAATATTATTCACAAACCTTAATTTCAGATTTGAAAAATTTAACTATAATACTAGCAATGTGTTCTAGTGATTTGGGTGATGCGTTTATTTTATGTTGTACTAAATATTCTATAACTATATCTGCCAATGATTTCCTAAACCCATCTGTTAATTTGTTGTGTTTTTTATAATACGCCAATATTATATTTCCTTTACCAGAATTTCTTAAAATTTCTTCAATATCAATCTATAATTATCAATATTAATTTTGCAATCTTAATAAATTTAAACATACCTAATTTATTATCATAATCTGATTAAAATGAAAAATATAAATATAATTTTTGATAATTTGATATTATATTATTGATGGAGTCATAAGTTTATTATAAATTAATATCTTAAGTAACTAACTTTTTAGCTATCTACGGTACCACCTAGGTATATTACAATTATTAAGTGTAATTAATTTTTGTTTTAATTTAAATCTGGACTTACATGTTCCTTTATCAAATTATCACTATATTCTTGATGAACCAAATCAGATACAGATGAAGATTCAGATGGTGTAGTAGAGTTATCGGAAGAATCTAAATGGGCATGCTAAAAAAAATGCATGATAAAATAATTATTATAATAACTATTAAAAATAAATTGAATGTTATAGGTACCTATCATATATTAATATCAAATTCAATATAATGATTTTAATAGTTAAACTTACAGCTATTTTGTTTTGCCATTTACGTAAGTGATGTTCAAAAATTATTCTTTCGCCAAACTTATCCAATGGACAAATGATATTTAAATGATTTTCAGTCATGTATTTCAAACTTTCTATTGTTATTCCATGATCTAAAGAAAAATATTAGTTCTAATTTTATATAATATAATATAGATAACATAGTATATTCATTTAAATATTAGCTATAAAAACACAAGTTAGGGTTGAACCCAAGTTCAATATACCTACCAACAAATACATTAAAAAAACAATCCCCTTTTAATTGAATTAATGTATCCAATAAAATTCCAGTATTTTCATTGAATGTATTACTAATCTCATCTTCGTCAAGCATTTCATCAATTGTTAAATTTGAATTTAAAATAAAAACTTCTGTGGAGTCTGTCACTTGCAGCGGGTCTGCCATATTTACATACTCTATATTAGGTTAGACATTATACATATACTATAAATTTATATATTCAATTTTCTAAAAGTTTTAAAAACATTTGCCAAAAAATAAATTGTTTAAATTCCCTATGTAATTAAGAATAAAGGAACAACCGAACAAATAAAATCATTCATGCTCTTCTAAAAAATTGATGAAATTACGATATGAATAAAATTAACAAACACGATTCACACAAAAAGGAGCTATTCAATAAACGAAATCATTGGAACAAGTTCCTTTGACCGCTTTCCTTCCGCAAGCACTGTCTAAATATTATAGTACAGACGTACAGTGGGTAGCCAGTTGGCGTTATACCTAAGTATAAAATAAGTATACCTATGGGCTATGAGTAATGTAGGTATATAATAATATGATGTACTTACCGATTTCGAAACTCCAGTACTGCAATTGCAATATATCATATATGGCAATAACAAATCAAGAACTATAGGTATTAACACTGATTATACGAAAATATATTAATATAATCTGTGGTATAAACGTAAAACGGACAACGCGTTTCAAAAAATCACAATTCACAAAGTAAAAATGTGTAATGAGTACTAAAGACAATAATTATTTATCTATTGCTAATTGCTATTAAACATTAACCTTAAACACTCGAGACTCGACTGTCGACATGCGAATGCGCGCGCGATATGGGCCGCGGGGAAAATCGGAGATATTCTATTATTATACATAAATTATTGAATTAAACACATAATCATTGATTTTATACCAATATCATCATTGAAATAATGTATATACATTTATTTATACTAACTTCAAGTAAATTTCATCTAATAAATAAAACGATAAGCTATTTATTTTTAATAATTAACTTAAAGATATTTATTCATTAAATCAAGTAAACTAAACTAATTAAAGAGATGAAATTTATGGATTTTTATCATTAGTTTTAATCTGGTCTGTCATAAATTTAATTAACTAATAATAGTTCAAAAACAATGAAAATATGTCGTACAAAATTGTGTTTATATCATTGATGTTATTATAATAATGTTGTTGATGATTACGATTTATATCCTTGAATATAATTATTTTAATTAATTATTTGGAATATAATTGATTAGTAAACATTAATTTAATGGGATATTTTTATAATAAAATTAAAGTAAATATACTTAAATTAATAATATTTCCTAGATTTTTATGAAATTTATAATTACTTTTAAACAAATTTTAACGCTACAAATTAATGATATCCAATCTTTAAAACTATAACTCGTTTTTTTCTGAGTGTATAATTTAATAATTATTATATTTGTATAGTATTACACATATAATATCAAATATCAATAATAATTAGTACTTACGAAATGACGAAATTAAGATTCTGATTACTAGAACGAATGCGCCATGCAAAATGAACGATTTCCTAAATGCCAAATTAAATTTTATCCGAGCGACATAACTATCAATATGTGAACTTTGAAACAGAAATAAGCCGGGTTTCGTGATATTGTCGTCACAATAACACGATAACATTATAACAATATAATAAATTAGTATTGTTTGAAATCGTTTTCGTTGACAAAATGATTTTATTACAATAATATACGTATTACATATAGCATCGGAATCTCCAACACAAGTACATCAATCGATAAGTCAATCAATAATCTATAGTCTATGCCCTATGGTATAAACTAATAATAATAGAACTCATAACGAAAACTGTTTCTCTGTTTACTGTATGTAATCTGTCCATTAAATTTAAATCGTATATATTTTACAATATCTGTTTACACTGTGTTTTTTTATTATGTATTATGAGCATAATGTGTTTAATAATCTATACACCATTTTATATAATATTCATAATTTATCAAAAAAATTAAATACTAATGCTCATACATGATGATCTACATCATTTCTCAATCATTGAGGTCATAATTCATATCTAACTCGAGCTTACTGATGATTAATAATTTAATTATCATGATTGTTCATTTAATAATTTATTTATTACTTTTGAGCAAATTTAACATAAACGTAATACCTAATAAATACTTTTGTCCTTACATGATCGATAATATTGTAAATAATAAATAATAAACATTTTAATATAACTATCAAAGGAAATGTATGTTTAACATTAAATTTGCAATAAATTGAGTGTTCGGTTCAAAAAATAAAATCAAAATATATATATTGAAATATTGTAGTAAGTAACTATACATTAATATATTATATTTTATTAGTTGAGCAATAAGTAACTATTACACAATTAATGCATTATTAATTTGTGTAATATAAACCTTATCGAAATAAAAAACTATTATTTTAAGCAGTGGCGGATTAACCTTCTCGGCGCCCTTAGATCATATACAATGGATAGAGTCATAAGAAAAATTAGTGAAGCCAACATAACTGTAGGACCGCAGTAATATGCGCATGCGCGTGGTCTCTTATCATTATTTTTTGGTGCAGATTGCGGTATCTTTAATCGTGCTATAAGTTTATAAATATTGAACTATATTCTATAAAAAAAATAGTCTATATTCCATAAGTTTTTTTTAATTCTTATTTCTTATAATTCATTAATACATATTATGTTATTATGTATTATAAAATATCAACGTAATATTATAATGTATTTAAGTCATAAATATAAAATAATAATAATAAAAGTGTACTAGAAACTGGTGTAGTTATAATTAAAAAGGTACTAGATAGAATAATAGAATAGAAATTACTGGTTTTTAAATAAAATCATTTTGGTACATTTGTGTCGCACATTCTTACCCGTCATTGACAGTGAGTGCATTTTGGCTATATGATTTAATCTTAATGATATATATGGCTCAATGATTAATTGTATTAATTGTCTTCGATGGTTATTAAAAGGATCTTGATTTAATATGTGCTGTTTCATTTCATAATTGTTGAATATTGTGCTGTCTGTGCTTATTTCGTTTAGTGTCTTAATTGTTAAATACATCTTTACATTCTTAATTTTAAGTAACTCATTGGAGTAAAATCTTATAATGTACTCCGCTGCCAAACATATTTTGTGAACGTCAGATGATATATTTATTAATTTATCTTTTGTTTTTAATTTTAACAGCAATGATTCATTGACGGTTTCTTTTTGAGTTAAAAATAAATCACAAATTCCACACAAGTTACTTTTATTTTTTATTTTTCTTATAATAAATCCTCCAGTGTATTTAACAATATCTATAATAAACTCTTCTAATTCTGGCATACGAGTTGTTTCATCATAGTCGTGTTCAAACTCATTAAATAATACATTTGTTCCCTCATCAATATCTTCATAATCACAAATTGCATCAGCATCTTTACATTTATTAGAGCTAACAAAAAGGATACTTGCACTGTCAAGAGGTGAACAATTTCCATACATTGAGCCATCGACTTGATGCCTCACTAAAAGACGTTTGTATGCAGAACGAAATTGGATGGCATTTGGGTTGTTGTTAAATCCTCCCCTACTTCTCATTGCACTAAAGAAAACCTCCAAATGATCCTGACTTAATTTATAAGAAAGCATATAATTCATATCAATTTTTATTTCTTCATACAATTCGTGTAAGTTTGTAAGACAAATAATAAATCCAAGGAATCCTGTTTTTCTCTGACTCTTTATTATTTGTTCTCCTTCTGGATACTGTTGTGTTGGTTGAAATCTAAGTTTCTCAACATATAATTTGAACATGTCCAAAAATATTTTAATTTTATTAATATTATTGTCATTTATAGGTATACTATAATCACCTTTAGCCAGTTTGTTTCTGCAATTCAAGATATCAAAGGCGTCATTAAAAATTCTACAAAATTCAGCTGTAGCTTTACATCCTGACATCAATTTCAATTCTTCACAAAACAAATGAGCAGAGCTTACACTTGAACTAAGAGTCTGTGCAGCCAATCTAACGTTCATTTTGTTGTCAAAGTAATGGATATGTGTTTTTTTTAATTTATTGGCTGCATGTAGTCCTTTTGTTTCTTGAATATTTTGTAAGCTCTTTAAATGATTCCATTGAATAATCTCTCCATTTTCATTCAGTAACTCTTTCTTGTCACCTATTGTGTTTCTAACTAGCTTCAACATGTGGCAAGCATCCCAAAATATGAATATTTTCTTTTTCTCTGCAATTGGATAAGCTGGGTTATAAAACCAAGGTTGAAAATGTTCAGAGAAGTAATCAAAATTAGCTGACAGTGATTTACACATTGATATATTCGATGGAGCACCATCAAATGTTATTGAAAAGCATTTGGCTCCCGTATCAGCAAATAATTCAAGACACTTAGTCAATAAATTTGCTCTTTCATTGCCTGTAAAACTGTGTACTAAAAAATATCCTAATGGAACCTTCCAATGTCCATTCACACAAACTGCAAGAAACACTAATGCATTTGTTGCTTGTTGACTATTATCTGAGTCATTTTGATCTTGCCCTGTTCCCAAATCTATACCTCCATAAAATTTACCATTAAGAAAAATTGTCTGCTTTCTTATAGCCATTTCGTCAATTGTAATATTACAAATTATTGAACCCTGTGTTTCATTGACTTTTTTCTTAATTGCTTCAAACGCTTCAAATGTGAATCCTGGTTCTCCATCAACAACAGAAAACCATTTTTTTATTGTTGCTGGATGAGGTAATAAATTTTTAAATGTTTTTCGGACATAATTATAAGCTTTAGCTGAATAAAATTGGAGAGTTAACGCAAATGATCTTATTGCTGGTGAATATTTTGCATTGTTTGATTTAAAACTTCTGTTTAGCACTTCTTTAATTGATTCAGAAGTATTGTTCTAAAATAATAAATATATTATTAAATATAATACTACGGATAATTTATTTAACAATAAACAACTACCAGACAAAAATGGAACATTCATGCACAACAATAGTTACACATACAACACCATATTCACTATGTTAACTAATTAAACAGAATACAAAAATATATCAAAAGTATAAACATTTTCCAAAACATACAAATCATAGGCGGAAATCAGTGAGTCAGTTTCCCAAACTATGAAAATAACACACATCAATAATTTTCATACAATATCATATTTATTTTTACATTTTATTTTCATACACTTGCTGTTCTAATAAAAATATAATGCCCAACTAAATCAATGTATTTCTACCTATGATATAAATCAATGAGTAACCTTTTCATAAATTGTTAGTTATTATACTTATTGTTATTGTTGGTTACAAAAAAAAACTAATACAAATATTATTAGTTATTACATATTATAAAAATAATTATACAATTATCAAACCATTTCAACAAAAATATGTTCAAAACTTTTTGTATGAGTTTGGTTTAAAATAAACAAAATAAATTACTATAATTACTAACAAATAAAATAACAGACTATAGAATTACACAACAATGATCATATTTCACATATTAATACCAAAATGTCATCATGAGCCTGTTCACTAATTAAATTAATACTCTTGAGGTGGTCAATTAATTTTTGCAATGATGTCAATTTTTTTCTTAATCTCCTAATAGTTTGATGAAGTACATTAATTTTTTTTCTTTGAGAAATAATTTGTAACCTGGCTTTATTAAAAGATTTTTTTGCCCTCTTGGGAGTTGCTAAATCAGGTGATTTAATATCTCCAACATAAAATTTTCTTTTCAAACTTTTTGGAGTTTCTGAAATATTATTACATAATATAGATAATACATTATCTTCTATTCTTCTAAATAATAATAAATTAGTCATATAGACATATTATATTTTACCTAATATTGACATAAGATCACTATCTCCTAGTTTTGTTGGTGTATTAACTTCATTAAATTCATTATTTACCTCACAAGGTTCTATAATTATTGAGAAAGTAAAAATAAATTAAAAATATTATACAGTATGTATTGAAGATTTGAGCAATGCAATAACTGGTTAAAGCTATTTATTTTAAATAATAATTAGGTACTACTTTCCTGTGTTACAATTATTAAGCATTTATTTAAATTCTATAAATGAGTTATATAACATGAAAATACATGACCTTTGAAAGACATTGATGGAGTTTCATAAAGTAAATGGCCCTCTTCAAAAATTGTTGGTATTGCATTAGATTTTAATGATCTCCTCTTAACACCTTTACCAAAATCGGTTTCAACAAAATGGAACGAACATAATTTTCGATTTGACCGAACATCATCTTCAGTCAATCCACATTTGAGAAGCCAGATTTTAAGGCGATTTGGATCTTTAGGAAATCTAATTAAAATGTATTTAGTTTTATCATATTAATGATTTTCAGATTTTGAACTATTTAAACTTAAAACGCTAGTCTCACCCAAATAATGATAATCCCGGATTTTTACTAACTGACCGTAGACATAAAATACATGCGTTTTTAGTCGGCATTATTATAAAAATATATATAGATTATTAAAATTCAATGAAGTACAAAAAAAAAATGTATTTGCTACCTCAAATTAAGTTTTATTCATAATCATTATAAATAATATAATATAATCAATATGAAAAGTACCTATAAAAGTATAATACAATAATCAATATTCAATATACGTAAAATATAAATTTTGTAGATAATAACCTTAGATCATGTGTTTATGATCTAAGATAATAACAATATTTTCAGATTTTTTAGCATTTAAAATCAATTATTAAAAATTATAATCAATAAATAATAATGATACAAAAATTCAATTTTAAGCGGGAAAACTGATTGATATTTGATTAAGTAGTCACGCATGCGCAGATATCACGGGTCCTATAGTTATGTTGACTTCAACGCGTTCTATATGTTTGATATACGATGGCTCCATCCATTGTATATGATCTAAGTCGGCGCCCATAGGCACGCTCAGTGTTTACCACCCCCCTTTTTTAATACTATCCAAAAATCGTAATTTGAATACACTGACACAAATAGTGATATAGCCGTCCCGTGAGTGAGAAATTGTTTAAAGGTACTATATGGTTGGATAATTAGTAATTTACACTTTAGTTCAAATATTGTATTACATAATATAAATCTTACAAGTTGCAATCGATAAATTAGGTGTATAAAGAGTACGAATGGTTTAATCCAGTTCTTTCCGGGCTTTTAATTGGGAAAAATCATTTATCAAGTGGTCAAAGTCTAATTCATTTGTGATGCGGTTCTCAATGCACAGTATGGACTACTATGGACTCTAGGCCTGGTTTTTTTTTCAATTAAAAATTATAGATTTGTACAACTCGGCCCGGTTTTATTTTCAGGTAAAAATGATAAACGTGTAAACTAGGCCCTAATAAAAATATTATATTCTTCTTGTATCAAATTAATAATTTTCTTATAATATTTTTGAGTACCATTTAGCACTACCTAGACGCTAGACGACACCACAAGAAGGCGATTTTCATTAACCTCCAAAACTTATATTGTTTTATTTTCATTTTCTTACTAAGAAATTTGTTGTGTAAATGTAAAATTATAATGTCATAATGTAAGAAAAATCAATTATTTTAAGTAATATTACTATTTACTATATTACTCACATATTGCATGAAATGTATTATTTTCATTACGTGTATATTTTCATTTTATTATTCTAATCATTTCAAAACTGGATAATATATTTTATGTATGATTTATCCCGAACCTCTCCCCCATTTGTATGCCACTTCTTACGTATAAATATACAGTAAAATATAATATACATAATTATTTTTATAATTCGTATTTTATTTTAATAAGTACTTAAAAGTTGAAGGTATTTAATAGGTACAATACAATACAATATAAGTTGATTACAATTTATAGTATTATTATATTATATAGTTACGAATAATTTAATAGACTTCGACGAAGTAATGTTGTACTTGTTACTACGTTCACAGCAAAATAAATTGAAAAATAATAATATGATGGGTACTTTTAGTTGTGTAACACACAATGAATTAATAGTCATAATAATATACCCAAATAATGTCATAAAGATTTCGATTGTCGCCGTGTCAAGTATAGATGTATATTGTATATTGTATAATACGGTTTGGAAATAATCATATATTTTCGTCAAACGTCGAACATTCAAACATTTCCGCCGATAAATTTATTTATATTTACTCACGGAGTCGCCAACGTCGATCAGTTTATATTAAATCGATATTAATTTTGCATTATTCTTATTTAGCTGCTGCGTATTTTTCATGCGTATTGTGTAATAACGCAAGTTATAACAAGAAACACGTAGCCAATTTCTTCAGATACAAACAATTATGAGTACCCCATTTGAATTCCTTTATTTTTTTTTTTGTTCATAAAAATAAAATAACATGAAACAATTTGCCGCCCTAGGCTCGAGCCTCACGAGCCTAATGGGTAATCCGCCACTGATTTTAAGCAATAATAGATATAAATTTTGAAATATTCTTTGAGTGGTGTATACAATATATGAATTCAACGGATTTGTTCAAAATTTAGCTCAAATGTTGTAAGAAAAAATATACCAACCTTGACAGCAAAATCTATGTTAAATAACATTTTCATTATTGGTGTGCTAGTGCTAAAACATTTAATGTTATAAGTTTTCTTTTTAACGTATTGTTTTACAATATAATATGCATAGATAAAAATTTAAAATCTGTACACACAAACAAATAATATAATATAATATAATAAAAATAATTGAGGCCTTAAATTAAAACATTATTATTTAAACAAATTTCACCTACTCAGTGTAGCTATAATAACTACCATTACAAAAAGCATTTTAACACTGATACCAAATTGTATATTTTACATTTAAAATATATTATGCGTTTGATCCAAAAAGAAAATTAATACATAAATATTAAAATATTGTAGCAAAATAACTATACACAAATACCTATTGTTTTCTTTTTAGTTGAGTAACGGGTAAATATTATACAATAGGAGCATAGGTAATTAATCTGTATAATGCATAAATCTTCCAAAGAAGAATGTTTTTATTTAAGGTGTTTGTCTGCAATAATTATATAGATTGAAATACATTATGAGTGCAACATACAATACTTGAATTTATCTGCATACACAGTATGATATAATATAATAATACATTTTAATAATAAAACAAAAGTGTGTATAATGACTATAATGTAACATAGTACATAGTATGTACATATGTACATAGTCCATGTAATTTCAATTACCTACCTATAAGTAAGTGAGCAAGGAAAAACTATTCACTATAAACTCTTATACTTATCCATATATACAATCATGTGAGTGGAATTTATTCTAATTGTTGAATTATTTTAAATATTAAAACAAATAATTACAATATTTTTAAATACACATACCTAATATATAATAAATATAAATTTGCTTCAAGTTCTGACAGTTCTGGTAAAATTCTGTATTGGTATATTCTAAAATATATATATTTTATATAATATTTGCAAATTGAAATTAAAGTATATTGTAAAACGGTGCCAAATTGAACAATATTTAAAATCAAATCAATGATGGCAATGTACCCATTAGTGTAATTAATTTTGCCAAGGCAACCTCCTATTTAATATAATATATACATATATATAGAATCATACCATATAATAATAATATGAAATAATAATTAGAATAACATTGGAAAAAAAAATGCAAAAAATGAATCGCCGTGTAAATTATAGCGCCGCCGGTAATTCTGCCGGAGCGGGATTCGATCTCGTTACACCTATAAATACTATCCTATCCTAACGCCTAATCCTATCGACTACAGTTTGAGTTGGAATCTACTGGCAAATCTCGAGCACTTAAACCGTTTCCGAACCATCACTGAATTTACGTTATATATCAATTTAGTTTAATTTAACACAGGCATTCTTGTTGATTTTCTTTAGAAAATATTTGTAATCACTAATCAATATACGTTTTATGTCTATTATATTTATATTTATATTTATTAATATTATATATATATATATATTATATGTATTAAACGACTTTTGTCTTACACCCAAACGCTCGTCGTGATCACACGACAGAATTTTGGTACGTATAATAATAACGTATACTACGCGAATACGGGAAAACTCGGAAAAAGCTATAAAAAACATAGAAGAGTAAATAAATAAAATAATATAATAATATAATAGTAATAATAGTAATAATCGTATAGTTGTCCAACGTCGTAGGTTTGATAACCGGACGGCCGCGATAACGGCGGGCCGCGGCGACCGGAGCGCATATAAGCATACCATACATTGCTAGAGACCCATAGCCAAATCGAGAGCTCTGATTGGTTAAATTTAACTGGTGATAACAATTCAAATTTGGAGCACTGATAAGTGATAATTGATATACCAAATACCAATTGAATTTAAAATTTTTGAACTTTTAACGATCTATTAAATTTGAATTTTGAAAAAATGATTTTCCCAGCATCATTTGAGTATGAAATCACCAAAACTCATGGTACTTGTGTAGAATTAAGATGTAATGCCAAATCAATAGATGAAATAAATACTTGGGTTAGTGAGTTTGGGAAGTTAAATAATACCCATTGGAACTTCCGATCTAGTGTTCCAAACGGAACAAGAATAGTGTGTTCGTAAGTAATGAATTATTATTCTTACACAATAGCATCTTACGGTATTGTATAGATATTCAAATAAAAATTATTTTGTAGAAAAAAATTTGTTTGCCATCATAGTGCATTTCAAAAGCCTAGTAGAGATGACAACAAAAAAGGCCTCTCAAAAAATGCTGATTGCCCAGCAACTATAAAGACAACAGTAAAATTAGACACTATATCTACTAGAAAAAAGGATCCATTCATTAAGGTTGAGTAAAATTAACTATTAAATTAACTAAACATCTCTGATCTAGTAAAAATTTGTTTGTGTATTCTAAGGGATACACTTAATATTATAAACTACCATTTATATTCGTAAACCATAATGTCATTGTTTATCTTCTGTATAAACTGTATTTATTTTTATTTTATCTTATTAATTGTTTTATTTTTTTAAAAATTTTTTTATGTTTCAAAACTACAAAACTGGTGTCCTTGTTCATACTTCATCAATTATAAACAACATCGTCAACGGGACAATGCTTTGAATGTTTGAAGAATTTGGTTTAATGGAAACAAATGTGAATTACATGTTTGTATTGTGATTATTTTAATGTACTTAGTTTATAGAGAAGTTGTATAAAATATAAATTTTCAAATTAAGTAGCAACAAAATAAATAATGTGGATACATTTAAAAATGTCTTAGTATTTAATGTGTATATGATTTTTTTTTTTTAAACAAATTTTAGAAAGAACAATACTATTTTATAATAATTCAATAGTTGGTATAGAATAATGTTGTGAATAAATATTTGTCTATGTGAATTTGTGAGTTATATTTTATATGCATACATATTACATACATGTTTTATAGAAAAAAAAAAATTATTACAATTGTTGCATGCCAATATCAAAACTTGACTCAAAGATGATATTTCAAATGAAAGTTACAACTCTTTAACGATTAATGCTTTATTACGTACAGAATAAAATACATGTAATTAATTTAAGAAGTGGCTGAGTGTCGTGAAGGTGCTCAGGTGTTGGTTGCTGTGGTACATCTGCCGTTGTTGGTCTTTGAGCTTCTAAATTATTTAAAAACAATTTAACGTTATATTAAACAAAAGAAACTTTAAAAACAACGGTATAAATTCAATAATAAAACTATGATATAATATCAAAATAAATAAAAATAGCTATAATATTTACATACATTTTTATACATTACAAAACAAATTAAATAATTAAGTGTAGGTACATTTTATACAAAAAACAAGGGCTTATAAAATATTACAAATATAGATAGACCAATAATAAAACCTACGCAGTTACGCCTAATGTGTTTCATTTTTTCATCAATATTTTGTAGTTACTTAATATACATCTTTCAGAGAGGTTTAGTTTGTTGTATTGAAATAAATGATCACCATACACACACTATAAAATCGGCTGAGAGCCTGAGATTCATTCCAGCAGATAGCAATGTCAGAGACATTTTCAATGAATATTTTGACAGCGGAATGGGTATAGCAGAAGCGCAAAAATATCATGAG
Source organism: Schizaphis graminum (assembly GCA_020882235.1). NCBI lineage: Eukaryota > Metazoa > Arthropoda > Insecta > Hemiptera > Aphididae > Schizaphis > Schizaphis graminum. Next base: position 28,274,419 of record CM037036.1, read on the forward strand.
CAGTTATTAGAGTTCAAAGAGGACTTTATGCTAGAAAGTTTAGCGAATGGTAGTATAAATCCATGCTACAGAACAATTCGAAACTGGCATGATACATGGAGAAATTTGAATTTGGAACCACGTATTGGCAAAGGATTAATTGAGGTAATCTTTTAATAATTCTAACTAAATGCATTGGGTAAAAGAATATAGGTACAAAATTACTTTATATGAATAATTAGTTTACTACAATGAGATTTAACCAATATTTTTTTCAGACCCTGAAAGAGAAACAAAAAGTGTACAGTGAAAATGGTACAACCGTTTTATTTAAAGAAAATCCATTTTCTGTAATTGTGGTAACTCCGATTATGAGAAGAGCTCACCAAATTAAAGAGGCTCAAGAAATAATATTTGTCGATAGCACTAGTGCATGTGACCCACTAAATCATTCTATTACATTTCTTATGTGCCCAAGTGCAGCAGGAGCAGTACCTTTGGCAATAATTATAACAATGGGTCAAACTTATGAATGTTATTGCGAGGGGTTTAAATTAATAAATGAAGCTATTCCGGAAAGTTTTTGTGGTCGGGGGTATCCCAATATATTTCTTACCGATCAAAGTGCAGCAGAAATAAATGCAATAAACCAAGTTTGGCCTAAAAGTAAAACTCTACTTTGTACATTTCACGTATTGCAGGCAGTTTGGCGTTGGTTGTGGGATACTAATCACCAAATTCCAAAGGAAAAACGCAAGCCCTTAATGAAAACCTTTCAAAACATATTGTACGCAGAAAGTGTCGTTGAAGCAGAATGTGCATATAGACAAGGAATTGAGAACGATGAATTTTCTCAGTGGAAAAAATACTTAGAAAATTATTGGTCTTATAAAGAAGATTAGTGTTTGTGTTATAGGGATGGTACTTCTAGGGGACATGTGACAAATAATTATTGTGAAGTAGCTGTAAGACTTTACAAAGATCATGTCTTAGGACGAGTAAAAGCTTATAACGTTTTAGCTTTAATTGATTTGACAAGTACAGCTTTAGAAAGTTATTATAAGCGAAGATTAAGGGAATATGCTGACAGTAGAACTTCATCGACTAGATTAACTCTTCGAAAAATGATGAAAAAAGTTAACTTTTTTAAATAAAGAAATGATTATCCAAGAAAATGATCATGAGTTTTTAGTGCCTAGTGAAAAGGAACAAAGATTGTTATATTATGTAGACATCAAAAGTGGAATCTGTTCATGCCCTTCTGCCTTGACAGGGAAATTTTGTAAACACCAGTATGCTATATATCAGTTTTTTAATATAAAATCGGTTAATTTTCCTTTAATAACTTCAATGGACCGTTACAATATAGCTAAAATTGCCTTTGGAGATTGTTGTGTATTATTATTATGAATAACAACATAAACGTGTTTTATAGACCTTTATTATTAACAGCATAAATCGTAATGCTTTACATTGTAATTTTACATAATAATAATCGATGGACAGTCCCCACCGATCGTAATATGATACTGCTGATTATATAATTATTATAATATATAAATATTAAATACTATACGTGTAATATAATGTAATATAAATGCTGAATATGCAACATCTCTTTCCTTAAAAAAAATAAATAAAAAAAAAATTCATATATAATATTTTGACATTTTGTATGTTATTTAGTACTTAATAGCTATGTTAGTATTTTTTTTATTTTTTTTTATTTTTATATATCCAACTGATTTAATTACATTAGTCATAATCACTTGGAGAGTATCGCTGAGGCGGTTTTCTATATCTAATTGGTCTGGGTGTTTTATTTATTATTGTAGGATTCGGATTTTGATTTACAACTCCTACTGTTTCGGTATTTTCAGTACTTTCATTCATGTTTCTAACGGGTGTAAGTGAAATAGAATTACTCGCTGGTGTCATTGATTTATCAATTAGTAATTGATCGTTATGTCTTTTCCAAATAGTTCCATCATCGAGTTCTACATCATGCGTATTGCAACTAATGGATTTAATAATTTTACCTTTTTGCCATTTATTGTTATTATTCCTATAATCTCTAGCTAAGACATAATCGCCTGTATTAAATGATACGGTCCTATTACCACCATTGTTTATTTGTGATATTTGTCGTTCGATAACCACTTCACTTGTATTCGGCATTAATGCGTCAAATTGTAAACGTGTTGATCGACCTAACATTAGCTGAGCTGGCGTTTCTCGTGTTGTAGAGTGCGGTGTGTTACGATACATTAAAAGAAATTTATTTAATTGGGATTGTGCAGTCGAACATTTTTTAAAGAAATTTTTTATTGTTTTGACTGCTGATTCCGCACAACCGTTTGATTCTGGGTGAAATGGTGCGCCTGTCATGTGTCTTATGCCTAGATTTTTGCAAAATACTTGAAATTCAAAACCTGCGAAACATTTTGCGCCGTCTGATGTAATTGTTTTCGGAATGCCAAATCGTGCTATAGTTTCTGAAAATTTTTGAATAACGATGTGCGCTGTCATAGAATTTACTTGAAATACTTCCAACCATTTTGTGGTTGCGTCAACAATTATAAAAAAATATTTATTTTGAAATGGTCCAAGAAAATCACAATGTACTCTAGTCCACGGTTTTTCTGGCCATTTCCACGGTGATATAATAGATTTTGGTGGATTTTGCCTAACATTAAGACAATTGTCGCAATTTTGCGTGATATTTTCGATTTCTTTATCCATTCCTGGCCACCAAAAATATGATCTCGCTAAACTTTTCATACTGGAAGAACCCATATGACATGAATGAAGTTCGCTAAGTATATTATTTCGAAATTTAGCTGGTATAATAACACGGTAACCCCACAATAGGCATCCCTGTTCCACTGAAATTTGAGTTTTTCGTAAATTATACGATTTAAGTTCTAAAATGTTAGAAAAATCACTATCCCATTCTCCTGTTTTGACTGCGTTTAATACTTTGGCAAGAATCGTGTCTCTACTTGTTTCAATTTTTATTTTAGACCAGTCTAATGTAAAGGGTAATTTTTCGTGAATAAAATTGAGACTAATACATTCTTCATCATGATTTTCAATTTTTGATTTTGAACTTTTCATTCGTGATAAAAAATCGGCTGTATTATCTTCGGATTTCACATATTTTATTTCGAAATCAAATGATGATAAAACATAGGCCCACCGTTGTAACCGATTAGCTGCGTAAATTGGGATACCTTTCTTATCACCAAAAATATGTATTAACGGTTTATGGTCGGTTTCTAATAGAAAATGTCTACCATATAAATAGTCATAAAATTTCGTAACCCCGTATATAATTGCCAAGGCTTCTTTTTCAATTTGTGGAAATTTACACTCAGAATTAGATAGAACCCTTGATGCGTAGGCTATAGGTTTTTCAGTACGATCTGGGTGTACATGCGAGAGTACTGCGCCTAGTGCATAGGATGATGAGTCTACTACGAGTTTAACTGGAATATTATGATCATAATGTGCTAATACGGGTTTCGAGATTAAAATTTGTTTAACTTTGTTGAATGCTTGGTCACATTCTGATGTCCAATTCCATTCAGTGCCGTTACGTAAAAGCATGTACAAATTCAGTGGCGGCTCGTAGTAGTATAGCACAAGAGTGCGGTGAAAAAATTTAAGAACTCACCCAAAAAATTAAAATGATAAAATAATACATAATACAAAATTAAACACGTCGCACGTCGTTGCCGTCCGATTTGAGCGACAAAATTCACCGCACATCATACAATTCTATAGCCGCCGCGCCGCCGTCGTGATGATATTATTATTACTCGTATATTAATATTATACCTATAGTTTATACGGGAAACCGGTATTTTTATGTGCAATTCATAATGTCGTACAATCTGCAGCGTTGCATAGGCCTATACCCGTATAATAACATGGCGAGTTCGTAACGATATCCTAATAAACTACGAAAATAATTTTAATAATAAATAATGATATATTTAATTGTTACTATATGTACTAAAATATGTACCTATTTTTTAAATAATAAATTTAGTAAATAGTAAATTTATTTGTACTTAAATTGTTAATTTCTGTAGGGAGTGCGACCGCACCATCGCACATATGCACGAGCCGCCACTGTGTACAATGGTTTTAAAATATTAGCAGCGTTTGGAATAAATTTTATATAGTACGTAACTAAACCTAAAAATGATTTTAGCAATGTTTTATTTTCTGGGACCATAGCATTTTTAATAACATCTGTGTGTTTTGTTAGTGTGTGTAAACCATTTTCATCTAACCTGTGACCTAAATATTCAATTGACTTTTGTATAAATTTGCATTTATTCAACTTCACTCTTAAACCAACATTTGACAATACATTTAGTAATTTTTCTAAACGAGAATTGTGTTCTGTGATAGTGGAACCTGCAACAATAATGTCATCTTGAAATATACCAATGCCCTCAAGACCTGCTGTAGAAGTTTCCATAGCTTTTTGGAACTCCCCTGCCGACGATTTTATTCCAAAAGGGTTACGGGTATAGCTAAATAAACCTTTATGTGTATTAATAGTGGTATATTTGCGATCAGATTCTTTAATAACCATTTGTTGATATGCGTCTTTTAAGTCTATTTTCGAAAAATATCTTGAACCACTAACATTTGCATATAAATGTTCTATTTTTGGAAGAGGGTATTCAGTCCCTTCTAATACCGGATTTATTGTTATTTTAAAATCACCACAAATTCTAACCGTGCCATCTGGTTTCAATATTGGTACTATTGGAGTTGCCCATTCACTGTAGTCGATAGGAACTAAAATATTGCTTTTAATTAAACGATCAATTTCGGTTTCAACTTTTTCTTTTAATGCTAAAGGGATAGACCTAGGTTTGTAGAATTTAGGTACCGCCCCAGCTTTGATATTTAATGAAATTTCGTATTTGTTAAAAGTACCTATTTCATCTTTAAAAACGTTGTTATATTTTTTTATAATATTATCTACACTTACGTCATTTTCCATATTGAACAAGGTAAAACATTTTATGTTTTTTATATCGTTTCGACCTATTAATGGAGGACCACCATTTTCGATTACATAAAGACACATTGTAAATTTTTTGTTTTGATATACCGAGTCGACAAATATTTTTCCTACCGGTTTAATGTCGTTGCCGACGTAATCAGATAGCGAAATGTCATTATCTTTTAATTCGATATGACTAAACAGTTGACTATATAATCTTTTTGAAATTACGCTGTGTTGTGAACCGGTATCAATTTCGAAGTTTACATTGTTTTTTTCTACAACTAAATTTACTGTAAATGGTTTCACAGCTTTGTTTTGAGAATTTTGATCAATTATAGAAAAAAAAGTATTTGAAAGATCATAATTAACTGTTTCGTCATCATCATCGTTATCATATAAAAATTTATTTTGTGTTTTATTATTTTTCATTTCCTTCTTACCCTTTTTACATACAGTATACAAATGACCCTTTTCACCGCAATTGTTGCATTTGTAGTCCTTGTATCTGCAGTCTTTTTGGAAGTGATTGGAACGGCCACAAATCTCACATTTGATTTTTGATTCTTTGTGTGTGTTGAAACCCTGCTTGGCTTGATTATGTCCATTATTTTTCTTTTGGTACTTCAAGTCTGCGTATTCTTCTTTTTTCCAGCCACTTTTGTCATTTATTGCAGCTTCTTTAGCTGTCGCAATTTCAATTAGATTTGAATATGTAACTCCAACTTTTGAGGCATCTTCTTCTAACAGACGATCTTGAATTGGTCCTGAACCCATACCGACAACGAATATGTCTCGAATAACCGTTGATAGTTCTGACGAAAAACCACATTTTGAAGCAAGATTTTTGACACGTGCACCCCATTGGCACACTGATTCATCCTGTCTTTGTTTAGCTTGATAAAATGTATACCTAGCCGCGAAATACGATTTTATTGGTTTGAAATATTTGTTCAAACTTTTCATTAGAGTGTCATACTCTATATCGTTAGGCGTGCTAGGAACACATAGACTAAAAAGTACTTTGTGAATTTCTTCACTAACGGATGATAATAATATTGCTCTTTTTTGAATATTATTTTCGATTGCATTTGCCAAAAAAAAATTTGTCAATTTTGATTCAAAAATTGTAATATCCATACCTGTTTCAAAGGTTCCAGGTGACCCTATAACTTGATTGAAGTTCACTATGGATTCTGTCTTAGGAGTCGCCATTTTGTATTAGTATGAATACAACACTTGCAACTTTTAATACACTAGTGATTACGATTAAATTAATATTTTCTTCGTCGCCAATTTGTTGTGTATTATTATTATGAATAACAACATAAACGTGTTTTATAGACCTTTATTATTAACAGCATAAATCGTAATGCTTTACATTGTAATTTTACATAATAATAATCGATGGACAGTCCCCACCGATCGTAATATGATACTGCTGATTATATAATTATTATAATATATAAATATTAAATACTATACGTGTAATATAATGTAATATAAATGCTGAATATGCAACAGAGATAAAGTTTTAGAAAAGTCATTTTATGATCCATTTATAACGGAAACCCAAAAAGAAAATGTACCAGATAACATTGACAACAAAGAAAATTATAAAAGCCAGAATAACATTAAACAAAACAGAACAAATAACATTCAAGAGACAACTACTACTAATAATAATAAATTTGAAAATGTGATGAATTTATTCAATTTTTGTAACGCTTCATATGGGTCGTCACTAAGTGGTATTAATAAATTAGAAGAAAAACTAAAAAAAATTAAAACTCAAGGCCAATGGGAAAATTTTTTACACACAGCTGGTAACTGTATATCAACAAGACATCGAGATGGTGCTAGAATTAAAGTACAGCCCACTACAATCGCAAGGAGAGCTGTAGGTGTAACTAGGGGAAGCAAAAGGTTATTAGGAGGAAGACCTCCAAAAGGTGAAAATCCTCCAAAAAAAAGGAAAAGAAATTTAGGACTTAATATAAATTCGAATCAGCCAAATGCTAAGAGCCATGGATCATTATAATTACTGTTTATTTTATAAAAATGTGTACTATTGTTTTTGATTTACTATATGTTATAACTGACATATGCAAAAAAAATAAAAAAATAACTGACATTCATTTTTGAATTATTTTAATTATTATTTGTATAGTTGTAATTATATTAAGGAATTTTGTATTATTATTATTATTTGTATTTATAATTGATTTTTATTTTTTATCATAATATTTTTAACTGACCTCAATTTTTAAATTTTAATTATTAATTACTACACTTAAGTGATTTCTAACTAATACTATGACTGGGAAACCTATATTTTATTAATTTTTGTATTTAAAGATAATTCCAAACTACTTTATGGTAGTATTTTTAATACTATTAATATTTTTAATTTAATATATTTTTGTTTACTTACAGTATATTATATCTTAGTAATGGAGTCTTCTTCTTCTACTATTATAGTGGTCCATTTAGAACCATCGCTGCTTTTAACACGCTCTTTCACCTTTCCTTGTCCAACGCCACTTCCATATCCATCACTGGATTGATTTTCTTAGGGGTTTCAAGTACGTACAGTATAGGCATTCCTTCAGTGCATAGATTATCCTTTTTTTTTTCACTGATGTTTTTAATATAAATTAAATACATAATAATATGAATGGCCTACTAACAAGTAGCTTGCATTATTTCATTTTTATTATAACTTAATAACTGTGTTGAGATATATTAAAAAACATTAGTTAACATTAACTTATAAATAAGTTATTATATATTAGTATACAATTACTAGCATAATAATTTATAAGATATAGTACATTTTAAAGTAATAAAAGTAGTGCTAATATTGATAATATACTTAGATCTTATATCTACTTATTTAATAATATACTAATATACTAGAAATAAATAAGACTAGAAACCCTAAGTACACTAACACTATATAGTAACACTATTCTTGTTCCGTCACTTATCAGTGCTCCAAATTTGAATTGTTATCACCAGTTAAATTTAACCAATCAGAGCTCTCGATTTAGCTATGGGTCTCTAGCAATGTATGGTATGCTTATATGCTAACCGGTGCAAATTGATACCTGGCTAAGCAATTTATATTTAGATATATATCGTACCGTTTGCCCGGTGCTTTTTTGTATGAGAATAAAATAAATAAATAAAATAATGGTAATTGAGTGTCTAGCAATTAGTCATCAACCAGTGCGAATCGATAGTTGTGATGGGCAATCCGCCTACGGCGGATTGTTATACTTCCTGACGTCGTAAGTAGAAAAAGTAAGTCGAACGAAATTTTAACGCCTTATATTTTGGGAAAATCAATTTATACACAACTAAATCACTTAGGTAGGCAATCCGATTGCGTCGGATCGTGGACGATGTAAGTATTGTGAGTGTAATAAGTTAAATAATCTACAATACATTTATTAAATCATGTTGTAAATGTGTTAAATTTTTTTTATCTTGAAACTTGAGAAAGTTATGATAGTAATTTTGCATAAAACCCTGATAAATCTTGGATTAATTAAGCACAGGTTTTGATTGATTTAAAATATATAAGAATAAAAATATGGAATAATAATTAGAATAACAAAGAAAAAAAAAAGAAAAAAAATGCGAAAAATGATTCGAAGTGTTATTCAAATTGCCGCCGGAATATCCATCGGGACGGGTTTCGATCTTGTTACAACCTGCCTAAATCCTATCCTATCCTAACTCCTAATCCTATCGACTACAGTTCGAGTTGTAAACTAATGTCAATTCTCGAGCACTTAAACAGTTTCCGACCCGCCACGAATTTTTTGTTATGCACTGCTTTATTCATGCTATATTCGTATAATTCGAGTGTTATGAGACTTGAATACCTTTATTTATAGTCTTTTTGATGTATTAATTTACAATATCTGTTTACACTGTGTTTTTTTATTATGTATTATGAGCATAATGTGTTTAATAATCTATACACCATTTTATATAATATTCATAATTTATCAAAAAAATTAAATACTAATGCTCATACATGATGATCTACATCATTTCTCAATCATTGAGGTCATAATTCATATCTAACTCGAGCTTACTGATGATTAATAATTTAATTATCATGATTGTTCATTTAATAATTTATTTATTACTTTTGAGCAAATTTAACATAAACGTAATACCTAATAAATACTTTTGTCCTTACATGATCGATAATATTGTAAATAATAAATAATAAACATTTTAATATAACTATCAAAGGAAATGTATGTTTAACATTAAATTTGCAATAAATTGAGTGTTCGGTTCAAAAAATAAAATCAAAATATATATATTGAAATATTGTAGTAAGTAACTATACATTAATATATTATATTTTATTAGTTGAGCAATAAGTAACTATTACACAATTAATGCATTATTAATTTGTGTAATATAAACCTTATCGAAATAAAAAACTATTATTTTAAGCAGTGGCGGATTAACCTTCTCGGCGCCCTTAGATCATATACAATGGATAGAGTCATAAGAAAAATTAGTGAAGCCAACATAACTGTAGGACCGCAGTAATATGCGCATGCGCGTGGTCTCTTATCATTATTTTTTGGTGCAGATTGCGGTATCTTTAATCGTGCTATAAGTTTATAAATATTGAACTATATTCTATAAAAAAAATAGTCTATATTCCATAAGTTTTTTTTAATTCTTATTTCTTATAATTCATTAATACATATTATGTTATTATGTATTATAAAATATCAACGTAATATTATAATGTATTTAAGTCATAAATATAAAATAATAATAATAAAAGTGTACTAGAAACTGGTGTAGTTATAATTAAAAAGGTACTAGATAGAATAATAGAATAGAAATTACTGGTTTTTAAATAAAATCATTTTGGTACATTTGTGTCGCACATTCTTACCCGTCATTGACAGTGAGTGCATTTTGGCTATATGATTTAATCTTAATGATATATATGGCTCAATGATTAATTGTATTAATTGTCTTCGATGGTTATTAAAAGGATCTTGATTTAATATGTGCTGTTTCATTTCATAATTGTTGAATATTGTGCTGTCTGTGCTTATTTCGTTTAGTGTCTTAATTGTTAAATACATCTTTACATTCTTAATTTTAAGTAACTCATTGGAGTAAAATCTTATAATGTACTCCGCTGCCAAACATATTTTGTGAACGTCAGATGATATATTTATTAATTTATCTTTTGTTTTTAATTTTAACAGCAATGATTCATTGACGGTTTCTTTTTGAGTTAAAAATAAATCACAAATTCCACACAAGTTACTTTTATTTTTTATTTTTCTTATAATAAATCCTCCAGTGTATTTAACAATATCTATAATAAACTCTTCTAATTCTGGCATACGAGTTGTTTCATCATAGTCGTGTTCAAACTCATTAAATAATACATTTGTTCCCTCATCAATATCTTCATAATCACAAATTGCATCAGCATCTTTACATTTATTAGAGCTAACAAAAAGGATACTTGCACTGTCAAGAGGTGAACAATTTCCATACATTGAGCCATCGACTTGATGCCTCACTAAAAGACGTTTGTATGCAGAACGAAATTGGATGGCATTTGGGTTGTTGTTAAATCCTCCCCTACTTCTCATTGCACTAAAGAAAACCTCCAAATGATCCTGACTTAATTTATAAGAAAGCATATAATTCATATCAATTTTTATTTCTTCATACAATTCGTGTAAGTTTGTAAGACAAATAATAAATCCAAGGAATCCTGTTTTTCTCTGACTCTTTATTATTTGTTCTCCTTCTGGATACTGTTGTGTTGGTTGAAATCTAAGTTTCTCAACATATAATTTGAACATGTCCAAAAATATTTTAATTTTATTAATATTATTGTCATTTATAGGTATACTATAATCACCTTTAGCCAGTTTGTTTCTGCAATTCAAGATATCAAAGGCGTCATTAAAAATTCTACAAAATTCAGCTGTAGCTTTACATCCTGACATCAATTTCAATTCTTCACAAAACAAATGAGCAGAGCTTACACTTGAACTAAGAGTCTGTGCAGCCAATCTAACGTTCATTTTGTTGTCAAAGTAATGGATATGTGTTTTTTTTAATTTATTGGCTGCATGTAGTCCTTTTGTTTCTTGAATATTTTGTAAGCTCTTTAAATGATTCCATTGAATAATCTCTCCATTTTCATTCAGTAACTCTTTCTTGTCACCTATTGTGTTTCTAACTAGCTTCAACATGTGGCAAGCATCCCAAAATATGAATATTTTCTTTTTCTCTGCAATTGGATAAGCTGGGTTATAAAACCAAGGTTGAAAATGTTCAGAGAAGTAATCAAAATTAGCTGACAGTGATTTACACATTGATATATTCGATGGAGCACCATCAAATGTTATTGAAAAGCATTTGGCTCCCGTATCAGCAAATAATTCAAGACACTTAGTCAATAAATTTGCTCTTTCATTGCCTGTAAAACTGTGTACTAAAAAATATCCTAATGGAACCTTCCAATGTCCATTCACACAAACTGCAAGAAACACTAATGCATTTGTTGCTTGTTGACTATTATCTGAGTCATTTTGATCTTGCCCTGTTCCCAAATCTATACCTCCATAAAATTTACCATTAAGAAAAATTGTCTGCTTTCTTATAGCCATTTCGTCAATTGTAATATTACAAATTATTGAACCCTGTGTTTCATTGACTTTTTTCTTAATTGCTTCAAACGCTTCAAATGTGAATCCTGGTTCTCCATCAACAACAGAAAACCATTTTTTTATTGTTGCTGGATGAGGTAATAAATTTTTAAATGTTTTTCGGACATAATTATAAGCTTTAGCTGAATAAAATTGGAGAGTTAACGCAAATGATCTTATTGCTGGTGAATATTTTGCATTGTTTGATTTAAAACTTCTGTTTAGCACTTCTTTAATTGATTCAGAAGTATTGTTCTAAAATAATAAATATATTATTAAATATAATACTACGGATAATTTATTTAACAATAAACAACTACCAGACAAAAATGGAACATTCATGCACAACAATAGTTACACATACAACACCATATTCACTATGTTAACTAATTAAACAGAATACAAAAATATATCAAAAGTATAAACATTTTCCAAAACATACAAATCATAGGCGGAAATCAGTGAGTCAGTTTCCCAAACTATGAAAATAACACACATCAATAATTTTCATACAATATCATATTTATTTTTACATTTTATTTTCATACACTTGCTGTTCTAATAAAAATATAATGCCCAACTAAATCAATGTATTTCTACCTATGATATAAATCAATGAGTAACCTTTTCATAAATTGTTAGTTATTATACTTATTGTTATTGTTGGTTACAAAAAAAAACTAATACAAATATTATTAGTTATTACATATTATAAAAATAATTATACAATTATCAAACCATTTCAACAAAAATATGTTCAAAACTTTTTGTATGAGTTTGGTTTAAAATAAACAAAATAAATTACTATAATTACTAACAAATAAAATAACAGACTATAGAATTACACAACAATGATCATATTTCACATATTAATACCAAAATGTCATCATGAGCCTGTTCACTAATTAAATTAATACTCTTGAGGTGGTCAATTAATTTTTGCAATGATGTCAATTTTTTTCTTAATCTCCTAATAGTTTGATGAAGTACATTAATTTTTTTTCTTTGAGAAATAATTTGTAACCTGGCTTTATTAAAAGATTTTTTTGCCCTCTTGGGAGTTGCTAAATCAGGTGATTTAATATCTCCAACATAAAATTTTCTTTTCAAACTTTTTGGAGTTTCTGAAATATTATTACATAATATAGATAATACATTATCTTCTATTCTTCTAAATAATAATAAATTAGTCATATAGACATATTATATTTTACCTAATATTGACATAAGATCACTATCTCCTAGTTTTGTTGGTGTATTAACTTCATTAAATTCATTATTTACCTCACAAGGTTCTATAATTATTGAGAAAGTAAAAATAAATTAAAAATATTATACAGTATGTATTGAAGATTTGAGCAATGCAATAACTGGTTAAAGCTATTTATTTTAAATAATAATTAGGTACTACTTTCCTGTGTTACAATTATTAAGCATTTATTTAAATTCTATAAATGAGTTATATAACATGAAAATACATGACCTTTGAAAGACATTGATGGAGTTTCATAAAGTAAATGGCCCTCTTCAAAAATTGTTGGTATTGCATTAGATTTTAATGATCTCCTCTTAACACCTTTACCAAAATCGGTTTCAACAAAATGGAACGAACATAATTTTCGATTTGACCGAACATCATCTTCAGTCAATCCACATTTGAGAAGCCAGATTTTAAGGCGATTTGGATCTTTAGGAAATCTAATTAAAATGTATTTAGTTTTATCATATTAATGATTTTCAGATTTTGAACTATTTAAACTTAAAACGCTAGTCTCACCCAAATAATGATAATCCCGGATTTTTACTAACTGACCGTAGACATAAAATACATGCGTTTTTAGTCGGCATTATTATAAAAATATATATAGATTATTAAAATTCAATGAAGTACAAAAAAAAAATGTATTTGCTACCTCAAATTAAGTTTTATTCATAATCATTATAAATAATATAATATAATCAATATGAAAAGTACCTATAAAAGTATAATACAATAATCAATATTCAATATACGTAAAATATAAATTTTGTAGATAATAACCTTAGATCATGTGTTTATGATCTAAGATAATAACAATATTTTCAGATTTTTTAGCATTTAAAATCAATTATTAAAAATTATAATCAATAAATAATAATGATACAAAAATTCAATTTTAAGCGGGAAAACTGATTGATATTTGATTAAGTAGTCACGCATGCGCAGATATCACGGGTCCTATAGTTATGTTGACTTCAACGCGTTCTATATGTTTGATATACGATGGCTCCATCCATTGTATATGATCTAAGTCGGCGCCCATAGGCACGCTCAGTGTTTACCACCCCCCTTTTTTAATACTATCCAAAAATCGTAATTTGAATACACTGACACAAATAGTGATATAGCCGTCCCGTGAGTGAGAAATTGTTTAAAGGTACTATATGGTTGGATAATTAGTAATTTACACTTTAGTTCAAATATTGTATTACATAATATAAATCTTACAAGTTGCAATCGATAAATTAGGTGTATAAAGAGTACGAATGGTTTAATCCAGTTCTTTCCGGGCTTTTAATTGGGAAAAATCATTTATCAAGTGGTCAAAGTCTAATTCATTTGTGATGCGGTTCTCAATGCACAGTATGGACTACTATGGACTCTAGGCCTGGTTTTTTTTTCAATTAAAAATTATAGATTTGTACAACTCGGCCCGGTTTTATTTTCAGGTAAAAATGATAAACGTGTAAACTAGGCCCTAATAAAAATATTATATTCTTCTTGTATCAAATTAATAATTTTCTTATAATATTTTTGAGTACCATTTAGCACTACCTAGACGCTAGACGACACCACAAGAAGGCGATTTTCATTAACCTCCAAAACTTATATTGTTTTATTTTCATTTTCTTACTAAGAAATTTGTTGTGTAAATGTAAAATTATAATGTCATAATGTAAGAAAAATCAATTATTTTAAGTAATATTACTATTTACTATATTACTCACATATTGCATGAAATGTATTATTTTCATTACGTGTATATTTTCATTTTATTATTCTAATCATTTCAAAACTGGATAATATATTTTATGTATGATTTATCCCGAACCTCTCCCCCATTTGTATGCCACTTCTTACGTATAAATATACAGTAAAATATAATATACATAATTATTTTTATAATTCGTATTTTATTTTAATAAGTACTTAAAAGTTGAAGGTATTTAATAGGTACAATACAATACAATATAAGTTGATTACAATTTATAGTATTATTATATTATATAGTTACGAATAATTTAATAGACTTCGACGAAGTAATGTTGTACTTGTTACTACGTTCACAGCAAAATAAATTGAAAAATAATAATATGATGGGTACTTTTAGTTGTGTAACACACAATGAATTAATAGTCATAATAATATACCCAAATAATGTCATAAAGATTTCGATTGTCGCCGTGTCAAGTATAGATGTATATTGTATATTGTATAATACGGTTTGGAAATAATCATATATTTTCGTCAAACGTCGAACATTCAAACATTTCCGCCGATAAATTTATTTATATTTACTCACGGAGTCGCCAACGTCGATCAGTTTATATTAAATCGATATTAATTTTGCATTATTCTTATTTAGCTGCTGCGTATTTTTCATGCGTATTGTGTAATAACGCAAGTTATAACAAGAAACACGTAGCCAATTTCTTCAGATACAAACAATTATGAGTACCCCATTTGAATTCCTTTATTTTTTTTTTTGTTCATAAAAATAAAATAACATGAAACAATTTGCCGCCCTAGGCTCGAGCCTCACGAGCCTAATGGGTAATCCGCCACTGATTTTAAGCAATAATAGATATAAATTTTGAAATATTCTTTGAGTGGTGTATACAATATATGAATTCAACGGATTTGTTCAAAATTTAGCTCAAATGTTGTAAGAAAAAATATACCAACCTTGACAGCAAAATCTATGTTAAATAACATTTTCATTATTGGTGTGCTAGTGCTAAAACATTTAATGTTATAAGTTTTCTTTTTAACGTATTGTTTTACAATATAATATGCATAGATAAAAATTTAAAATCTGTACACACAAACAAATAATATAATATAATATAATAAAAATAATTGAGGCCTTAAATTAAAACATTATTATTTAAACAAATTTCACCTACTCAGTGTAGCTATAATAACTACCATTACAAAAAGCATTTTAACACTGATACCAAATTGTATATTTTACATTTAAAATATATTATGCGTTTGATCCAAAAAGAAAATTAATACATAAATATTAAAATATTGTAGCAAAATAACTATACACAAATACCTATTGTTTTCTTTTTAGTTGAGTAACGGGTAAATATTATACAATAGGAGCATAGGTAATTAATCTGTATAATGCATAAATCTTCCAAAGAAGAATGTTTTTATTTAAGGTGTTTGTCTGCAATAATTATATAGATTGAAATACATTATGAGTGCAACATACAATACTTGAATTTATCTGCATACACAGTATGATATAATATAATAATACATTTTAATAATAAAACAAAAGTGTGTATAATGACTATAATGTAACATAGTACATAGTATGTACATATGTACATAGTCCATGTAATTTCAATTACCTACCTATAAGTAAGTGAGCAAGGAAAAACTATTCACTATAAACTCTTATACTTATCCATATATACAATCATGTGAGTGGAATTTATTCTAATTGTTGAATTATTTTAAATATTAAAACAAATAATTACAATATTTTTAAATACACATACCTAATATATAATAAATATAAATTTGCTTCAAGTTCTGACAGTTCTGGTAAAATTCTGTATTGGTATATTCTAAAATATATATATTTTATATAATATTTGCAAATTGAAATTAAAGTATATTGTAAAACGGTGCCAAATTGAACAATATTTAAAATCAAATCAATGATGGCAATGTACCCATTAGTGTAATTAATTTTGCCAAGGCAACCTCCTATTTAATATAATATATACATATATATAGAATCATACCATATAATAATAATATGAAATAATAATTAGAATAACATTGGAAAAAAAAATGCAAAAAATGAATCGCCGTGTAAATTATAGCGCCGCCGGTAATTCTGCCGGAGCGGGATTCGATCTCGTTACACCTATAAATACTATCCTATCCTAACGCCTAATCCTATCGACTACAGTTTGAGTTGGAATCTACTGGCAAATCTCGAGCACTTAAACCGTTTCCGAACCATCACTGAATTTACGTTATATATCAATTTAGTTTAATTTAACACAGGCATTCTTGTTGATTTTCTTTAGAAAATATTTGTAATCACTAATCAATATACGTTTTATGTCTATTATATTTATATTTATATTTATTAATATTATATATATATATATATTATATGTATTAAACGACTTTTGTCTTACACCCAAACGCTCGTCGTGATCACACGACAGAATTTTGGTACGTATAATAATAACGTATACTACGCGAATACGGGAAAACTCGGAAAAAGCTATAAAAAACATAGAAGAGTAAATAAATAAAATAATATAATAATATAATAGTAATAATAGTAATAATCGTATAGTTGTCCAACGTCGTAGGTTTGATAACCGGACGGCCGCGATAACGGCGGGCCGCGGCGACCGGAGCGCATTTTTTTTTCCGTTTTAGGAACCGTTGTTAGTACAGCAAGAGCTCCAGGCGGGAATCGGGCCAACCTTTTCGCGTTTTATAATATAAGACTAGATTTCAGGCTTGTAGAAGCCGCCTTCGAGATCCCAGGGTTGTAGAAGCCGCCTCCGGCGCCTTCGAGCTGGGGTCGAGTGAAAATCGTTTCAAGGGAAATTCGGTTGGAAATGGAAATGGTAGTCGGGTGTCTAGAAAACCTAACACAGTCACAGATGGCGGGTGTTGGTCGTCGTGCCTACGGCGCAAGTCATGTTTGTAATGATGGTACCACTGATTTGGCGGTATTTTTGAATCTAGAATAGCAAAAGTTTTAGTGTCTAGTTATCAGTCACCATTTTAGATTATGCCCAGCGTGCAAAGTTCTAATTACATAAGCCCCGGGCGTAGGTTGAAACGCGTGTTCAAACGAAATCTGAGTTTAAACGTGCATGTCCGGATTTTGTATGTGAGTTTAAACCAAAATTTCGGAATCTGAATCTGAATGTCTAGTTATCAGTCATCTGTGGTTAAAATCGATTCAATTTGCATTTCGGGTTAAGTCAGCATTCAAAAGTACAAATTTAGTACTTCGTCGGATCGCGGACGATGCCCCGGGCGTAGGTTGAAGCGCATGTTCAAACGAAATCTGAGTTTAAGCGTGCATGTCCGGGTCTTGTATATGAGTTTAAACCAAAAATTCAGAATCTGTGTTTGAATGTCATTATCAGTTATCATTATCATTCGGTGTAAAAGTTTGTCCCGAGGCTTGCCCGGTTCTTTTTTGAATGTATAAAAATAAATAAGTACGAATAATGCTAATCGAGTGTCTAGCTATTTGTCCTCATTCGACATTCGATGCAAATTGATACAATGATACCTGTGCTGGGCAATACCTCCTGACGTCGAAAGTCTGATGTTGTATTGTAGGGGAAAAAGTGTAAGTCTAATGAAGTGTTAACGTCCTATCTTTAAGGAAAATCGATTTATACACAACTAAATCGCTTAGGTAGGCAATCCGACTGCGTCGCATTTCAGACTATGTGGGCGCAATTAATGAAATATAAATTTTTTATTTGATAAAAATTGAATATACTTTGTGTTACTAAACCCCTAACCTATCGCGGACAATGTGAATATTGTAAGTGTTATAAGTGAAATAATCCACAATACATTTATTAGGTACACCATGTTGAAAAAGTGTTGTATTTTTTTTTCTTGAAACTTGAAAGTTATGATAATAATTTTGCATAAAACCCTGATGAAACTTGGATGTTCTTATTAATAATAATGTTCTTATAATATTATCTAAGTATTCCATACATACGTCATACACGTATTGTGTTTCATTAGGTAGGTACTGTAGTGGGCCAACAGCTTGTCGAAAAGATACAGGTCGTGATGAAATAAAGTAGTCGAAATATTTCTAAGTGTTTTATTAAAACTGATTGAAAATATTCTAAGTCCAAATAATTAATTTAATTGGAAAATAAACTAAGTCCAAATGAACGATTTCTAGTGTAAAGTGACGTGAAGGTGCTTGCGCTAACTCTGGAAAATCACGTCTGCGGGAGTCCTCTTCTGGGCCCCCTTATATAGTCAGTGTCCGCTGATCTCCTACCCAGGTCCCTTCTGGCCTATTCGTATTCAGGTCATTCGCTTCTCACACTATTACTCATTTCAGAGGATGCGCGTGCGATGATGACGTCCGAAGACCATCCGCTCTTTCAGGATGCGCGTGCATGGTGACGTCCGGCGACCGTCCGCCCACATGCAGATGGTCAACCACAAGCGCTGTATCCGAGTTCTCGGAACTCGCGATACGATTTAATATTATATTACATATGATTGTGTGTTTTACGTGTGGGTTAGGTTTGACGTACCATTAAGTTTATTCGTTTCCCTGTACGCGGGTTAGAGTCAAAAGTTGTTTTATTTCTATTGTTTTCCAGGCCTAGGTAACACCCTCTATGGCATTATGGCCACACACCTCATATTATTTGGTAGTATATTCATTCCTACGTCTTTTATTAATATTCATGGGCGATTGTTATCTTAAATAGTTAAGCCTACAGTGTGTTGCCCCCTTTATATATTATAATATGGGTATAGGACATCAGAGCACGTAGCACCTCCCCACGAAAAAAAAGGTTTATGTCCTCAAGACAGAAATCTTTCAAAAGTCTTAGCACAAAAATAGTTATATAAGTTTACAAAATACAATACATTTTACAATTATTTGTATGTTTTACAATATCATATTACAATTATTTGAATATTTTCATAAAATTTCAATTATACAATACAAATTTACTGATTACAATAGGTGCTTAATATATGATTGTTAGTAGTTACATTTTTCTTTTTTTTTTTTTTAATACAATAAAAAGTGGTTAGTGAATAATATAATTATTTAATATAGTTATATAATAAAATTGAATAATATGTAAATGCTAAGTTGTTAGTGGTTATAATAGTATAACGATATAATTTTACATAATATAAAAGTTAAAGTCTAGTGGATAATAATGCATTTATTGCCATAGAATAAAAATAGTAAGGTATATAATAATAAAATATATTTTGTTTTTGTACCAAATTTTCTATACATTTTGTAACATTATTCTTATTTGTAATGTTATTGTTGCTCATTTCACTTTTTGCAAAAGTATTTTCCAATTTTATTGTGCTATTTGTGGCGTTTATGATTGATTCTACTGTTGTATTAGTATGTGTATTAGGTTTTGTTGTATTAATGTATATGGTAATATTTGTTATATTGCTTATTTCTTTAATTTGTTTAATAGGCGTTGTAATTGTTCTAACGTCTGTATTGTTTTTTTCTGTATCTGCATTTTTAATAAATATTTGTGCAACTTGCTTCATATAAGGGATTTGTTTTTTTATTCCTTCTTTTAATTGTCTCTTGTATACTTCACACGATTTTATTAATTCAAAGCCCGTTGTTTCTCCAGTATATTCATTTATAGGTTTTAAAGTTGTACTACAGTTAAAGATTAACGAGTTATATTTACACTCTTTTGTAATTTCTAAATTGTATATTTCCTCTGTATTCCAATTCGCATTTTGAAAGGTAATATGGTCGTTTGATATATTGTATAAAACACGAAGACTCCCGGGTTTGGTGCCTTGCGGCTACAACCGTGGACCTTATGTTAGCGCTGTGCGCTAGTCAAGAGCCACGGAGGTTCACGGCCGATGTCCGCTGGGGTGGCCCAGCCGGCATCGATCGCGTGTCGTCGATGGACCACCAGCCCCGCACGGGACACCCGTTCCCACCGAAGTCGGGAGAGTGTCCGCGCGTACCGTTGGCTGAGGCATGCACGTGCCTTTCGCCGTCCTGGTCGGACCGCGAGCTATCCTCATCGCTTCCCGTTTTTGGTTACGGGCAACCTCCGGTGCATATAGCCCCACCGGTAGGCTGGGTGTGCGCTAAGGAGTAATCTCACTCGGCAGCCTTCCCCTAGACCAAGCATCGGTCTTTCAACCACATAGTAGCTCCAGCTACCGCCACTCCGAAACCAATCCGCCGGCGACCGCGACCCGACCGAAGCCGGTGCGCGACCGCCGTGTGGGGGCACGTCGCCAATTGCTCAGCGCCGCGGGGCCCCCCCACATCCCGAAGTACCATTCTCGCTCCCGTTAGGAAAGCGCATCAATGGTGGGATGCCCGGACCGAGCTTCGTCGGCCTAAGCCTCGGCTGTGATCCTGCCAAGATTCGGGCCGTGTACCACGGGTTCATGGTGGACCCTTACCGGGCAGCGCTCGCTGCCGGCGCGGTGGCCGCGACCCCCGAGTTAGAGGCTCGGTAGCCTGTGCCACGCCTCCCGGAGGCATCACCGGAGTGATCGACCCGCTCTTCTTGAGGTCACGGTCAGAACCTTTACAACACCCTAATCCCCGGAAGTTTCGGTGTGTTCGCCTCCCAGAGGCATCACCGGAGTGATCAACCCGCTCTTCGCGAGGTCACGGTCAGAACCTCACAACACCCTAATCCCCGTAGGTTTCGGTGTGTTCGCCTCCCAGAGGCATCACCGGAGTGATCAACCCGCTCTTCGCGAGGTCACGGTCAGAACCTCACGACACCCTATTCCCCGAGGGTTTCGGTGTGTCCGCGTCCCAGACGCCGGCCCCGGCTGGCCTGTCCCTTTTAGTCGCCTTGTACGACAAGCAGGGAATACTGCTGCAGTATTCTGTATGGCCCCCACAGCAGAGCCATAACTCCTCGTCCTAGACGCGTGAGCACGCCCCGGTCAGGACGCGCTCGAGCGTGACCCGCCGCTTGTGCCACTTACACCATGCGTGCTCACCCGGATCACCCCGAGTCTGTGCACTTACACCGCCTGGTGTGGCTGCGTCCTGACCTTAACAGGAGGTTCTCCGATTCGTTTTACTTTGCTAGTCTATCTGTCTTCCCTTTTCGCCAGACTGTTTTTGGCAAAAGTCCTTAGGGCCTCATACGTCCTACGGTTCTTTAGAAAGGCACCGTTTCTCGGCGGCCATCTTTCGCCTTCCTCTTCGAGGATCTTTTTTAATACGTTTCTGTACGCCTCTGTCCTTCTGCATCTTAGCAGAACGTGTGCAACCGTTTCCGACCCACCTGTGGCACACGCACAGTTCGGACTATTGACTAGCTTAAAGCGATGCAGTTGTACTTTAAAGTCCCCGTGGCCAGTAAGTAGTTGGGACGTATAATGGTCCAGGGTCAGAGGGAGGATGTACCTTTGGCCAGCATCAGGTATCATCGTCTTTGTCCATTCCCCTTTGTCTGTGCTCATATATCTTTCTTGCCATTATTTTATTATTTCTTTTTCTTCTTCGTTATAATCCTCGTTTGTAATCTCTGCATATGCCAGGCGTTTTCGTAGTGCGCATTTCTTTATTTCAAGATCTAGGGGTAGCACGCCAGCCACAACTGACAGGCAGTTTGTTGACGCCGTTTTATATGCCGCTGTCATCGCCAACAGCGGTGGCCTCTGCATGCTCCCGAGAAGATTTATTGCCTTTTTCAGTTTTGCCCCTTCTGACCATATTTCGGCTGCATATGTCACTCTCGGCAGGAAGACACCTTTGTAAATCGTCCTTGATGTAAGCTGGCTTATGCCCCAATTTGCCGACGTTAAGGCCCTAAGCTTACTGTATAAGCCTTTGGATTTTTCAGTCATCGATTCCACATGACTCCAGTAGCTTTCCCTGGGGTCCAGCATTACCCCTAAGTACTTGACAGTACCTTTTGCAGTTATTCGTGGGGCATCTTTTGCTGTGCCGAAGCCTATCGTGTATCCCGGTTTAACTCCACCCTTTACTGACATTACTTGCGTCTTTGCCGGGGAGAAGGACAGGTTGTATGTATCGGCCCATTTTTTAATTTTGTCCAGGTACTTTTCCGTTCTGGAGATGACAGTTTCATGCCTAGCTGCCCCTACTAGCAGCGCGATGTCATCTGCGTACGCAATTATTTTAATATTGTCTTCTTCTGGTAAAGCTAAGAGTTCGGACATTGCCACTTTCCAGAGGGTCGGTCCCAGTTGCGATCCCTGGGGACAGCCTCTCTCAACTTTTTTGTCATACTTTCCTCCTTCCATGGTCAGTTGGCCCCATCTACTGCCGAGGTATGACTCTATTATTCTTATTATGTTTATCGAGGCTCCGATTTTGTCCAATTGTTTGAGTAATGGTATCCAGCTTACATTATCAAACGCCCCTGTTATATCCAAGAATGTGCCCATTATGTGCCTGCTTCTTGAATCATGCACCCAGTGGTACATCGTTTTAATGGCCGTTATTGTGGACTTTCCTTGAACAAAACCATGTTGTTCCCCTATATTGCTCAGGCTTGTTTCATCTTCTATTATCTTTATTATAAATGTCTCTAGTGCCTTTCCTACAACAGGCAAGAGGCTTATAGGCCTATATGCACTTGTGGTAGCCGGGTCCTTATCTCCACCTTTTGGGATTATTACGATATTCGCTCTGCGCCAGTTTATCGGAAAGTAACAGCTTTCTAATGCCTTGCCATATAGCCTTGTTAATGATGGTCCTATTACCGGCCATGCCTTCCTTATTATTCTGGCATTTATCCCGTCAAGTCCAGGCGCTTTCTTAGGCTTGATTCGCCATATTGAAGCTTTTACTTCCCATATGGAGGGCAGCTCTGTTTTGTTTTCTAGTGGCCCGTGATACCTGAGGCTAGAGGTACTTAATTCATCTGGCACGAATGCCTTTAAGAGCAGTTCGGCTGTGCTCTCAATTGTCTCAGTGTATGTTCCATCAGGTCTCCGTAAGTTGCCTTGTATGGTGTTGGGTGGGGCGCCCTTTTTCTTGGCCCACCTGAATGCCTTGCCCCAGGGGTTCATATTTAGGTCTCCCGCTAGGGCCCGCCAAGCAGCCATCTTTGCTTTCCTTATTTCAGATAAGTATCTGTTGCGGTGCGCTTTGTATGTTTCAGGCTCCCCTGTTCTCTGACCTAGCCTTCGGGACCTTTCTAGCGTTTTCTTAAGTTGTGTTAATAGGGGTGTCCACCATAATTGCCTGCCTGTTTGTTTCTTAGATTTGGTGCGCGGAATGGACGTATCTGCCTGGATTCAGGCCGTGGTCTGGTCATTTCCACTCTATAGCTAATTACCCGATGGTCGCTGTCCGTTTCATCCGTGACTCTCCATTCGGTCACTTGTCCAGCTATTCTGCCCGAGACCAGGGTGACGTTAATGTTAGAGGCCCCCATGCCTGGTCGCTCATACGTACTTAGCGTTCCTGGTCTATTTACCGTATGGAGCAAGTATTCGTCAACAAGGTCCTCAACCATACGTCCCCTTTCGTTGCCAGTTGGCGAGTGCCATAATCTGGAGTGACCGTTAACGTCCGCCCCGATTATTGTTTTAACGTCTTTATCTAGGATGGGCCTTAGTTGCTCAATGAATATGTTAGTATTCATTGAGTACTTGAAATAGGAGGAGACAATTAGCAAGGAGTGTTCCTTAAGACCCACGCTTGCCACGACCGTGAAGTCTGTTTTGTGCTGTTCTAGGCAGAGTACCCTTATGTTCTTGTTCATGATTATTATTGCGGCACCTGCCTTATTACCCGTGTGCATTTGACGGTAGGTTTCAAAACCTACAACTTTACCGTGTGACATTACTGGTTCCTGTAACAGCACTATATCGGTGCCATTTTTCTTACAGGCATCAGCGAGTTGGTGGCTGGCGATTCTTAGTTTATTTAGGTTATGCTGTACAAAACGGATGGGCACGGTCATTGCGATCCGAAGTCCGTACGCCTTAGCAGGCTTTGAATTGCTTTGTTTCTAGCTTGGCATGTACTGCTAGAGGCCCTGTGGTCGCCTTTGCAATTCGTACAATGTACCTTCTCTTTTTCCTGGCATTCCCTGCTGTCGTGCTGCTTGGCACAGTGTCTGCATACAGGGAGCTCTTGTACGCACTTCGGAGCTGTGTGCCCAAAGCCCTGGCATTTATAGCACTGCGGTATGCTTTGGTGCAGCTTAACTTTACACCTGGTGAGGCCCAGGAAGACCAATTTATTCTCTATCTTTGTAAGAGTTTTCGCTGGGACCTCAATTACCCAGTGTGTAGTGCTACCCGTCTTGGGCCCTAATTTGTGCTTTATCACCATACTGGCGACGTCCTCTTTGGTTAGATTTAATTCTGGGTTCTGGTCTATTAGTCCATTCGCGATGTCATCGACCGACAGCTCTGCGTCTACGTCATAAATGATGACCCTTGGTTGTCTAGGTCCTATTATCTTAACTTTAGGCAGGCTACTTATCACCTCCAACGTCTTCGCGTAATCGGGGATAATGGTCAGTTGGTCGCCTCTGACCACCGTTTTTGCCCTTGGGTTGGCTATTTTCCCCTTAACAGCTTCCCAAATTTCTTTTTTTGCTGACGCTGCAGTAGTTCCGCTAGGGATTGTAAACGCGAGCCGAGTATTAGACTTTGCCTCGCGGCACTTAGTCATAACCTCCTTTTTGCTGCTCTGTTTTTTAGCCTTTGTGGGTTCCTGTACGACACGCGCGTAGCTTATCTTAGGGACCTCTTTTGCTGGTTGGCTACTAGCATTTGTCACCTTGGTGTCTGACTTGTTAGCCACTGCAGCCGGGCGCTGCTCTAGAGCCGCCCTGAGCTCTTTGTTTTGCCTACGAAGGTCTTCTATCTCTGCCGATTTTTCACTAATACTTTTGCTAAAAGTTTCCAAGATACTTTTTAGCTGGTCTTGCGTGACCTGTCGTTGACCGCTCAACCTGCTGTTTTCCAGGAAAACGTCCGTATATATGTCCCTGAGAGCTTTGGCCTTTTCGATAATGCCTTCAGCTGCCCCGACGGTCAGCTTTTTTGCCCTTTCTGTAATGGCCATCTGTTCTAGCCAGCCACAGTGGACGTTTATTACTTTCGCGAGCTCATTTATAGGGGTCGCGGCCTTTTTTGATTTGGTGCTTGCACCCGGGCTTGAGGGTCCACGTTTATGACCACTCGTAGAGGCGGAGGTCGGTGCCTCCACATCCATCGCACCACAATTTTTATCGCCACTGTTGAAGTCAGAGTCGGAGTCCTCTCCTCCTCCTCCTCGCAGTCTTAGCACATCCGTGTCCATATTACTCCTATTTTTGAGCCAGTTTCCGTTGTTCGATTGCGCATAGCCAAGTGCGTGATGATTACGACCTTCGGGACGAGCACTACTCCCGACTGCCGGTTCCTGGGGTCCGATCCTCCCTGTAGGAGGCACCCAAGACAGTTTTTTCATGTTTTTATTGTTTTTCATATTGGTGTTAATTGTAGGGGGGCTGCCCCTGGTGGCCCTACACCCTCTGGCCGACGTCGGGCTAGTTCGTCGGTTGCATTTTTACCATGCCTACGGGTTAGGAGGTCCGGGTACGGCCTTCCCGGACGGGGGTTAGTGTGAGAGCCTCTTAGCGACCGCACCGCTGGTACGGCCGGGCGGGGTCGCCACGGCAAGGCGGACTCTCGTTGACCCCGATTGTATAAAACAGTTGGAGGTTCATTATACGCAACCCAATCTGTGGTCTCACCAGTTTCATCATCTTCGTCAATATCAAAACATTTTGTTGCAATTATGAGAAATAACCTATAATATTTTACTTATTACTTATAACTTATTTATATGAAATATCAATCTAACTTATTATGTTATAGTTTTTTTTCTAATTGATCCAGAAATCTTTCTTGTTTACCTACTACGAATAAAAATTATTCCTCTTATCATATATCTACCATATATCTATATATATCATTTTAACATATTTTTAATTATACACTACATATATTTTATATTTTATATAATTTAATTATATTAATATGCAACTTATTTAGTTTATATAGTTTTTATAATCATTTACTTATTTATTTATTTCTATTATTTTTTATAATTTATAATTATCATTTATTTCTTAATTTTATTTAAATATTTATATTTATAATTATTTTCAATTAATCACTATTATCTCCTTCCGATTTTTCGTGATATTTTTTCACATCATTTTTATGTACAGTAATATGTTTTCTACCTCTTTTTATTATTACGTTTTCACTATCTAATATTTCCAAAACCTCATATGGACCCTTCCATAATGGACTTAATTTATTTTTTTGCGTTTTATCTTTAAGTAATATTAAATCTTTTACATCTAACTCTTCAGTATGCTCTTTTTTATCATAATGTTTTTTAGATTTTATTTTCTTTTTAATTAACCTTTCTCTCGCTATTTTGTGTGATTCCTGCATTTTTTGTTTTAAATCAAATATATAATTATCATAATTATATCTCGGTTCTAGATTACTTTTTAATTTAACTGGTATGTCTATCTCTCTCAGTCTCTCCCATATAACAATGCATATGGCTGATAATTGGTCGAAGTGTGTTCTGTCGAGTTATATACGAATAATACATATGGTAATAATTGGTCCCAATTGTTTAGATCTTTATCTACATAATGTCTTAAATATTCGGCTAATGTTCTATGTGATCGTTCTAAGCTACCGTTAGTTTGTGGGTGATAAGGACTTGTATTTATTTTATTGATTTTTAGTAACTTGCACACTTCTGTGAAAATTTTACTAAGAAAATCTGTACCTTGATCTGTAAAAATAGTTTCAGGTATACCGTGCACACATACGAAATTTACTACAAAAGCCTCAGCTATAGTATTTGCCGTATGATTTGGCAATGGAACGCCTAAAGAAAATTTTGTTAGGTCGTCCTGCATGGTCAATATATATGTATTTCCCATGACAGTTGTTATTAAAGGTCCTACTATATCCATAAATATTTTTTTAAACGGTCTAGAACTTGTCGTTGTAATTATCATTGGACTTCTATGATGTCTATTTGTCGTCTTATTAGCCTGACATGAAGGACAATTTTTTATATACTCTTTCACTTCTTGTTTTAAACCTGGCCAATTAAATTGCCGTTTTATCTTTTTAACCGTTCTATGTAATCCAGCATGACCCCCTAATAAAGAATCATGAAATTGTTTAAATATAATTAATTTTTCCTCTTTAGTATATTCTAATTTAACGCAAATTAGTATTTCTATATCTGTATTGCGAAATATATGTCTAATCATTGATCTAACTTTTGCCCAATCCAAACCATCCCTTTTACCTATTTGATTCATAGTTAATTTATTCAAAGAATGTTTGATACAAAAGTATTTTAAATTTAATAATGCTAAATAAAGGTTTTCGTACGTAGTTAATTGTTTTACTTTACTTTTAGTTATTATAAATATAATATATCTTTCCTCATGCTTAAATTTTACTACATCACCTATCTCTTTATTAGCTTTTAACATTTCATTATTTCCGAACTTTCTTTTTAATTCATAATTAATTCCCGATTTGAAATTATAACATTTTTCTATTTCTGATACTATATGGTATTCTATTGGCGATTCCAATAAATCTCCATTTACTTCTTTTACATTTTTATTTGTTATTACGGTTGTTTCCGATTTTTCCAAAAAGCTGGTATAACTTTCGTTTTTTATTTCCTGTATATTATACACTCTACTCAACGCATCTACATTCGAATTTTGTACTCCCGGTTTATATTTTATTTCGTAATCATATTCTTCGAGTTGTATGCGCCATCTCGCTAATTTAGATAAAGGGTCTTTTAAATTAAATAGTCAAGATAACGGTCTATGATCTGTTAATATTACGAATTTCCTACCATAAAGATAAGGTCTAAATTGTTTAACCCCAAATACTATTGCTAAACATTCTAACTCGGTTGTTGAATAGTTCATTTCACTTTTATTTAAAGTTCTAGATGCATAAGCTATAGGTAAATCGCTACCTATTTTACCTTGCAATAATATAGCTCCTAAAGCTTTACCACTCGCATCGGTTGTAAGTATAAATTCTTTTGTAAAATCTGGATATTGTAAGTAGGATGATTTGGACAGTTCTAGAACGTCCTCCTCCTCTACGGCGGCGGCGGCCGCCGTAGAGGAGCACACCCCCGTACCTACCCGCGTCATAGCCTGCGGTGCGGTCGCTAAGAGGCTCTCACACTAACCCCCGTCCGGGAAGGCCGTACCCGGACCTCCTAACCCGTAGGCATGGTAAAAATGCAACCGACGAACTAGCCCGACGTCGGCCAGAGGGTGTAGGGCCACCAGGGGCAGCCCCCCTACAATTAACACCAATATGAAAAACAATAAAAACATGAAAAAACTGTCTTGGGTGCCTCCTACAGGGAGGATCGGACCCCAGGAACCGGCAGTCGGGAGTAGTGCTCGTCCCGAAGGTCGTAATCATCACGCACTTGGCTATGCGCAATCGAACAACGGAAACTGGCTCAAAAATAGGAGTAATATGGACACGGATGTGCTAAGACTGCGAGGAGGAGGAGGAGAGGACTCCGACTCTGACTTCAACAGTGGCGATAAAAATTGTGGTGCGATGGATGTGGAGGCACCGACCTCCGCCTCTACGAGTGGTCATAAACGTGGACCCTCAAGCCCGGGTGCAAGCACCAAATCAAAAAAGGCCGCGACCCCTATAAATGAGCTCGCGAAAGTAATAAACGTCCACTGTGGCTGGCTAGAACAGATGGCCATTACAGAAAGGGCAAAAAAGCTGACCGTCGGGGCAGCTGAAGGCATTATCGAAAAGGCCAAAGCTCTCAGGGACATATATACGGACGTTTTCCTGGAAAACAGCAGGTTGAGCGGTCAACGACAGGTCACGCAAGACCAGCTAAAAAGTATCTTGGAAACTTTTAGCAAAAGTATTAGTGAAAAATCGGCAGAGATAGAAGACCTTCGTAGGCAAAACAAAGAGCTCAGGGCGGCTCTAGAGCAGCGCCCGGCTGCAGTGGCTAACAAGTCAGACACCAAGGTGACAAATGCTAGTAGCCAACCAGCAAAAGAGGTCCCTAAGATAAGCTACGCGCGTGTCGTACAGGAACCCACAAAGGCTAAAAAACAGAGCAGCAAAAAGGAGGTTATGACTAAGTGCCGCGAGGCAAAGTCTAATACTCGGCTCGCGTTTACAATCCCTAGCGGAACTACTGCAGCGTCAGCAAAAAAAGAAATTTGGGAAGCTGTTAAGGGGAAAATAGCCAACCCAAGGGCAAAAACGGTGG
This sequence comes from Schizaphis graminum, assembly GCA_020882235.1. Lineage (NCBI taxonomy): Eukaryota > Metazoa > Arthropoda > Insecta > Hemiptera > Aphididae > Schizaphis > Schizaphis graminum. Next base: position 28,304,475 of record CM037036.1, read on the forward strand.
TCAGAGGCGACCAACTGACCATTATCCCCGATTACGCGAAGACGTTGGAGGTGATAAGTAGCCTGCCTAAAGTTAAGATAATAGGACCTAGACAACCAAGGGTCATCATTTATGACGTAGACGCAGAGCTGTCGGTCGATGACATCGCGAATGGACTAATAGACCAGAACCCAGAATTAAATCTAACCAAAGAGGACGTCGCCAGTATGGTGATAAAGCACAAATTAGGGCCCAAGACGGGTAGCACTACACACTGGGTAATTGAGGTCCCAGCGAAAACTCTTACAAAGATAGAGAATAAATTGGTCTTCCTGGGCCTCACCAGGTGTAAAGTTAAGCTGCACCAAAGCATACCGCAGTGCTATAAATGCCAGGGCTTTGGGCACACAGCTCCGAAGTGCGTACAAGAGCTCCCTGTATGCAGACACTGTGCCAAGCAGCACGACAGCAGGGAATGCCAGGAAAAAGAGAAGGTACATTGTACGAATTGCAAAGGCGACCACAGGGCCTCTAGCAGTACATGCCAAGCTAGAAACAAAGCAATTCAAAGCCTGCTAAGGCGTACGGACTTCGGATCGCAATGACCGTGCCCATCCGTTTTGTACAGCATAACCTAAATAAACTAAGAATCGCCAGCCACCAACTCGCTGATGCCTGTAAGAAAAATGGCACCGATATAGTGCTGTTACAGGAACCAGTAATGTCACACGGTAAAGTTGTAGGTTTTGAAACCTACCGTCAAATGCACACGGGTAATAAGGCAGGTGCCGCAATAATAATCATGAACAAGAACATAAGGGTACTCTGCCTAGAACAGCACAAAACAGACTTCACGGTCGTGGCAAGCGTGGGTCTTAAGGAACACTCCTTGCTAATTGTCTCCTCCTATTTCAAGTACTCAATGAATACTAACATATTCATTGAGCAACTAAGGCCCATCCTAGATAAAGACGTTAAAACAATAATCGGGGCGGACGTTAACGGTCACTCCAGATTATGGCACTCGCCAACTGGCAACGAAAGGGGACGTATGGTTGAGGACCTTGTTGACGAATACTTGCTCCATACGGTAAATAGACCAGGAACGCTAAGTACGTATGAGCGACCAGGCATGGGGGGCCTCTAACATTAACGTCACCCTGGTCTCGGGCAGAATAGCTGGACAAGTGACCGAATGGAGAGTCACGGATGAAACGGACAGCGACCATCGGGTAATTAGCTATAGAGTGGAAATGACCAGACCACGGCCTGAATCCAGGCAGATACGTCCATTCCGCGCACCAAATCTAAGAAACAAACAGGCAGGCAATTATGGTGGACACCCCTATTAACACAACTTAAGAAAACGCTAGAAAGGTCCCGAAGGCTAGGTCAGAGAACAGGGGAGCCTGAAACATACAAAGCGCACCGCAACAGATACTTATCTGAAATAAGGAAAGCAAAGATGGCTGCTTGGCGGGCCCTAGCGGGAGACCTAAATATGAACCCCTGGGGCAAGGCATTCAGGTGGGCCAAGAAAAAGGGCGCCCCACCCAACACCATACAAGGCAACTTACGGAGACCTGATGGAACATACACTGAGACAATTGAGAGCACAGCCGAACTGCTCTTAAAGGCATTCGTGCCAGATGAATTAAGTACCTCTAGCCTCAGGTATCACGGGCCACTA